>JAADXH010000277.1:0-28318 GCA_023337595.1 Globisporangium camurandrum
ACTTTGTGTTTTGGCGCTACAAGCTCCAAGGCGGTGCGTGGAAGCTGTGGACGACCAGCGAAGTCGAAACGTTTACGAGCGCCAAGACGAACGTCTACATCGAAGCCTGGACGCAATGCGGCATCGTCAGGAAGTTTGTGTTCGCAGTCCACTTGCACCCGCACGGCGACGTCAACGTGTGCAAGTACTTTGACAACATGTGGTACCAAACGACGGTGTCGCGCGTGCCGATCAGCAGCTCGATCTGTACGTACCCGCAGAGCGACTTTGCGGAGCTGACGTTTGACTACCGCCCGAACATCGGCTTGATCGATTACATCGACGGCATTGACCGCGACAAGCTCCGCATGCACATTGCAAACGTGAACTGCACGCTCGCATTTGACGACCACACGGGCGCCGAGATCCTCCACGTCACGCAAGACTCGGTCGACATCATCAAGCGCTTTGCGGTCGAAGCGATCCACAACCCCAAGACGGCTGAGTCCACCAAGTTTACGATCGCGTGCGACTTTGCGTACAACCAAGTGGACAACTACAGCGTCCTGAAGACGTGCGAGAAGAAGTTTGAGCTCACGGACTGCTCGAAGCCAACGATCGACGACCCGCCGAACGGCGATGCCGAGTGCACGTTTGACAACTGCGCCGGCGTCAACGACAGCGCGGGGCCGTATGAAGCCTGCGGCGGTGTCGTCGTCACGACGGCGTCCGAAGCGACTGACCAGGACGGCTACGTGACAGCCGCGCAAACCACGACAGTGACTGGCGCCGACCGCGCGTGCTGCGACAGCTGCAAGGACGTGCCGCTCACGTGCGAGGCGATCCTGGACCTGCCAGACGAGAGTGCGGACGACAACAGCGACACGATCAAGCGCTGCGAACCACCACCGACGGTGCAGCCAGCGTACCCGGCGTACGACAGTGCGTATGGCAGCAGCCCGAGTGCTTACGACAGCCACAACGCGTACGGCAGCTACGCGACGAATGCGCTGCTGTCGGCCGGCCACGCACTCGTGACAGCGGGCCACGACCACGTCGGCGTCACTGCGCTGCTGGGGGCGAGTGCGCTCGTGGCACTTGTCGCGCTGGTCGTTGTTCAGCGCCGTCGCCGCTCGGACGATGCAGCAGACGCGAACGACGCGTACTACCCACTGCTGCACTGAGTTTGGTCGGAAGAAGAGACCCTCGTGTTTGCGTCAGAGAGAGAGAGAGTGTGTGTGTGAGAGAGAGAACACGAAAGAAAGAAAAGAGAGAGAACACGAAAGAAAGAAAAGAGAGAGAAGACGAAAGAGAAAGCGAGACTGAGAAAGAGAGAGAGGAAAGACTTACATGGCAATGTTAAAGACGATGATCTGTGAGCGAGTAACATAGTCTCGTGATTTGCAGTGTTTTGCGTTGTTGGTATCGATTGTCATTTTGTGACGATTTGTTACAATCTCCGTCCCGAGTAGAAACTATAAGTAGTTTTTTTCGCTGTGTCAAATGTCGTATGCAATGCGACTATTGTTGCGATATTGGGTGTCCTCCTGGTGACTTCACAGAAAGATTGGGGTGGCAGGTGATTAGGATCAATTCATGATTTTCCTCATTCGTCTTTAGGAACAATTCTGTTTTCTATTCTCAGAATATGCATTTTGCATTATCAGAACGGTTTGTGTGAAGCTCAAAATGAAAAAGCACAATCGATGAATAATGCACACAATATGTCAAACACGTATCGTAGTCGTGATAACTTTATGATTTATTGCATGATTATAGTTTTTCGTACTTATGCTGCTGTTATGATTGAAAAATGTAATACTATATTGTATATTGTATGCAACTTTTGATTCGTGTTTTGGGACGCATAATAATTAGGCGTATGACAATATGCTTACAAACATATTGTCATTGATGCATGCGTGCTTGTCGCTTTGTGTCAATATCGCAACAGTATGCAAAGTACAGCTCATAAGTGCTGCAAATAATGTATATATTGATGACAAGAACACTATCGTCTTCTGGCGTCTGCTAGCGTTTTCCACGCGATACATTTGCTATTTATCGAGCCGCATCAATAATCAATGTAACAAGCACTGGTTTGTACTGGTGGGCACAATACGTATTTCAACTTGCGTGTGCGCAAGTAATGACATTGCTGCTCGAGATTGCTTAACAAATTCGTGTATTCCTATTTGCAAGTTTTAGGCTCACAAAAACGTTGATATTCTACAAGATACACGATGTTTCTATCCTACCACGCACTTTTTACCACAGACCGCTTGCTCTCACTTTCGAGGTGCACCCGTATTCTACAAACATCACTTTGGATCTAACCTATGTTCGTATAACATAGTTACAGCTGTGGGTATTACATATCTTACTTACCAGTAAGTGCGCATCAATTTCGACAGTATTCCAAGTTGCCGAGACGTCATGTGATTTAGTTTATAACATGTTAAGGCCACACAAGGACGTCAGCAACGACCGCGAGCAAGGAGGACAAGAAGGCCAAGAAACCTGTATTTGTACAAAGTAATCAATCCCGGACCGAGGTTTGCATATATAGAAAGGACAAGCGCTCGTTTGCTCGTTTTGATAGGCTTGCTACTGATCTCAGCATGAGAAGAATACAATCATATATTGTATGAGCTGCACAGCATGTGCTTTTGTCATTTACTGGACATCGCACGTTTGATCCTTGCAGGAAATGTGGATATTTCGCCGCAAATGTCAACTTAATTAGAACAACTCCCGGTACTTGACAAATCTGTGAAAAGATCTGCTCCAATTTACAACAAAGTTCAAATCGTGACACAACAATCAGGCACAACGATGGACGACGCGGAGACGGAGGTCGAGATCGTCGCGCGCCTGCGTGCCGCAGACGTGCGCGACCTATTCCCGGAGATGTCGGTCGAGGACCCGCAGTCGCGCATGTGTCTTCTTTGCAACATGCGGCTGAAAGACAGAACGCACACCCTCAACCGGCACCTCGAGCGGCACCACCTCGGCGCGCTGCTCCAACTGATGGAGCAGCGCACCACGACGCCAACGGCGACACCGACTGCATCAGCAGCGCGGGATCGTAGCGCGTCCACAAGTTCGACACTAGACAAGACGCGCACGCACAGCATACGGACGCGCGCGCCGTCGCACGATGCACCAACAGTCGCACCGCAGTCACAACCACTGCCATTGCTGTCAACGCCACCGCAACTACAAAGATCCTCGCCCACATCGCCACAGCAACAGCTGTCGCTAGCATTAGCGGCAGCATCCACACCGACAGGCAACTCGAATCGGCGTCGAGCTAAGCGAGCAAGCACCAATAGCAACGGATCCACCAACGCAGAAGCGAGTAGCTCATCTACGACAGCCTCACTGCTTCATCCAACGTCGAAACACGCAACAACAATAACAACACACGCCAAAACAACTGGCATCGACCGTGCAAGCCACGCACTTGCGCTCTGGCTTGCAACCGAGCAGCTGCCGCTCAGCGTCGTCGACAGCGACGGCTTCCAGCGCTTTGTCCAATCGCTAGCAACAAGCGCAGACGCTGCATCGTTGCTCAACTGTACGGACATTGAACGTGCGCTTGCTGCACTGCACACATCCACCACCAGCAGCAGCAGCCGTACAGACGCTGCAGACGCTACAGACGGCACTAACAGCCACAAGCGCATCAAGCGCGATGCGAGTGGCGCACACATCCGTACGACGACGCGAGCGCTCGTAGCGCACTGTCGCGTCCCGACCGACGTCTCGCGCGTCCAGTTGGCGCACTTGGCGCTTTGCCAGCTCCCACCAGACGCTGCAGTTGTGCGCATTGAGCTCGCATTAGCAACCTATCGCGATGCGCAGACGACTCGTGGGCTCGTACGCGGCCGTCGTGGCGTCCTTGGCCACGCGTTTGTCGGGTGCGTCGAGCGACTTGGGACCTCCGCAACAGCAGGAACGACGGTCGCGCTGCAGCAACGCGTCGTATTGGGCACCAGTGCGTTGCCGTGCGACGCGTGCAGCGCCAGCGAAACCACCAGCAGCAACAGCTGTCGACATGCGACCGATCGCTTTGGTGTCTGTGGGTTACGAGGGGCGCTCACTGACGCTGTTGAACTACCAGCTGCGCTGCTCGTAGCGGTGCCACCGAGCGTTGCAAGCGACGTTGCATTGCTCGCAAACGACGTTGCGCTCGCATTGCAGATCGCCCGTGCGCTCGAGACGCGCGGCGTGTCGACCGTTGCGATCGTCACGGACGGCGCTGGTGGCTGCGTGCTCGCAATGCTGCTGTTCCACGTCCATTATGCCTTGTACCTCGTGCGCGACCGCGTCCACGTGCTGGCGACTGCTGCGTTGTTGGATGCGCAACACTCACGCGTCGATCGCTTGGCGACGCTCACGTCGCTGGACGTGAGCGACCCCAGTGCATTGGATGCATTGTTGTCGGAACAACAACTCGCGTTCGACGCTGTCGTCGATCTGTGTGCGACCGACGCGTCGCGTGCGTTTGCGATTAGCCTCGTGCGGCCACTCGGCGCGCTCGTGTTCGTCGACCGCACGCGGCTGCACGTCGTCAATAGTTGTAGTAACGATAGCAATGACAGGACGAGTGCAATCGACATGAACGCAGTCGTCGTGAACGAATTGGAACTCGTGAGCGTCGGCGACTGCGCGACGCGCACTGACACGGCAGCTGCGCTCGCGTACATTGCAGCGCAGTCGCCTGCACGGCGCGCCGAGCTGCGGGACTTGCTGCTGCTGCCGCCAGTGGCACTCGACGCTGCGCTCGATGCACTTCAGACGCTGCCGCTGGCGGAACTACAGGCGCAGCACTTGGTCGTACGATGTAGTGATGATGATTGTGAGTGAGATCTGGTCAGTGAGTATGCAACTCAATCGTCAAATGAATGGAGAACCCATGGTGCGTTTGGATCAAGTCTTGACCCACCTGCGGACTGTCATAGTGGTTCGGGAAGTGGTTCACGTACTGCGCATCGACGAGCCGCGCGCCGCCGCTGTCGGGGTTGAACAGACTCTTGACAGTCGCTTTACTCGCCCAGTAGATGTTCCAGTCGTCGCTGTCACGCTTGTAAATGATACTTGTACAGCCAGACGTAGCTGATGACGAGAAGTTTGATGGAGCCAAAGGTAGAGTGAGTGAAAACATGCCGATGGAAATCAGGTACCAGGGTCTAAAGCAAACAATATAGTCAGTGCCTGCGACTGGTTCCCCCATTGACAAAAGCAACGCAAAACACAACAACGGGTCAAGGGGCAAATGCATCGTTGTTACAAATAAAATGACACACGCGCACACACAGGTGCAAATCGACAGACGACATGCATCGCCATTGTGCTGCTCGGCGCTGCTGCTGCTGCGCGTGGTCTCCTGCGGCAGGTGCGCTCGCAATTCTCTCTCTCTCTCTCTCTCTTGCAGTGTCTCTCACACTGTCACTCTCACCAACATTCGCTCTTTAACTCTCTCCTACAGTCGTCGCCACGCACCAATTCAAGCAGCACTTGAGCGCACTTGTCGGAAAAGACGCGATCGCTTGTCAACTCACAGCTCCAAATTGTGAAACTGCGTCTGGAGCTGCTGCTGCTGCGTCGCTTGCTGCTGCTGCGTCGGTGGCTGTTGTTGATTCGCCTGTTGCGTCGGCTGCTGCGCTTGCGCTGGCATCTGCAGCGGCACCTGCTGCTGTTGCTGGTGGTGGAATCGCGCACGTGCGTTGTTCGGCGTGCCGACTGCAATTTCATCCTCGTCGTCGTGCGCACTGCTCTCCAATCGGCCGTGCGCGTTGCCACTGCTACCATGCACACCGCTGGCGCCATGCGCAGCGCTGCTGCTGAAAAAGTGCGGCAACCGGATCTTCTTCGTCGGTTTGATCGACAACACCGTGCGGCCAAACTTCACGTGGAGCGACTGGTTGTTGTGCAACGTCAGTGGGCGATAAATGTACCGCAACGTGCCGTTTGAACTCCCAGCGTCTTTCAGAAAGAACTCGCCTTTGCTGTAGTGGATCTCGGCGTGGATCGTCGACACCGTGCGGTATTTCAACACCAAATCGCACTGCGACGACCGACCGACCATCAAAGCGCGGCCAATGTCGTTGTCCATCAACATCTTGTAGCTCAATTGATACCGCGTCGATAAGTTCAGTGTCGAACTCGAATGTTTCGTCACGACTTGAAACATAATGTTCGGTGGCGCCAAGCGATCCGGCAACAGCGAAATCGCTTTGCCACTCGGCAAGCGCGTCTTTGACGGGTACGGAGCTTTGCAGATCGAACATGTCCGCGCGTTCGATTCGTCCAAAACCGTACAGATCTCGTTCTTCTCGCCATTCGTGTTCCAGCGCTTCAGACAGTTCAGATGGATGTATTTCGTATCGCCCGAGCACTTGCACGGTGAGATCAGTGGGTTGTCGTCCTCAGATTCATCGTAGCACACGTAGCAGATCGCGCTCGTCGATTCGCGGTGCGTCGATGCGCGCGGTTTTAATTCGTCGTTCCCACTGACGTCGCCGGCATCGTCGTCGGTATCCAAGCCGCTGTCGGCGTCGACGATCGCTTCGTCGTGGCACACGACGCGCTGGATCAGACTGTTGACCTCGGACGTCGACAGGCTCGCGTCGTTTGGCCCGACGCCGCCGGTATCGATCTCAGTCACCAACAACCCAACACTCCCAAACCGGATGATGTCGCCGACTTTGATCCGGTGCTTCCCGCCGCGAATGCACTTCGTCCCGAGGATCTGGCACACGCCCGTGTGGGCCGAGAACTTCTCGGACGACGGCAACAGGCGGTACGCGTCGTTCGTGTAGTCAATGTTGAGACATGGCGCACGCGGGTCTTCGATAAAGATCTTCTCGCGCGTGCCGCCGTTTGGCGCCGTGGCCGCCGTGACTTCAGCGCTCTGCGAGTGCTTCGGGCCGTAGATCGACACGCCGCAGCGCGAGACGCTCTTGCGAAACTTGTCGCGCTTGCCAGTCGCGCCTTTCGTGACTGCTGTCATCCCACGAATGTCGAGCCTATAGATATATACGAGTTAGTATGTGGATAGTGTGGATTGTGTGGATTTGGATAGAGAGAGGAAGACGTACATGTCGGGTTTGCCGTCGCCGCTAAAGAACTCGGTCGCGCGTGCGAGGCTCCATCGACGGTCGTTCGAGGCGCTCATTGTACGAGAAAGTGTGTCTGTGTGTCGTAATAATGAAACAGCAGAGAGAAGTGTCAGCCGCTGCAAAGCGGGAGAGCGGACGTCGACGTGTGTGCGATGTGCATACCTGCGTCGCTTCGTTCGTCGCTAGTGGTGGTGTCGTCGCAAGCGAGTGCAAAAGTGGGCCGTCGTCAGCCTCTCGTGTGAAAAGGCGGCGACGTGCGTGAAGGATGTGGGTGTGTGTGTGTGACTGTTTGGACGCGCAATCCTTTGTCCGTCGATATCGATTGACGGTGAGTACGTCGTTAGCGAGAGCGGAGGGGGTGACGCGTGCACACGTAGATGTATGTCTGCGTGTGTGTGTGTCGAGGAAGGAAGCGATCGGGAGCACCGGCGTGCGCGTGCAACAACGAGCGAGACGGTCTGCTGAAGGTGCTGTGGTTTCCGTACTAACGGCCCTTGTTAGCAAGAGCGAGAGAGAGCGTGTTTTCTTGTTTTTGTGTGTGAGAGAGAGCGAGTGGAAGAATGCAGAAAATGCAGGTATACGGTACACGGATACGGCCAAAATTTATGTACCGTATTGGCTGGATTGACAAACCTGCACGGATACTACATAAGAGTAACCTTCTTCCGATTTTTATTATCCGGACGATCAGGTGTGCGTGCGTCCGTCTGTTTTAACCCGATTATCTCAGCATTTGCACTGGGCATTTGTATGATATTGATAACATTTTACGTGCGACAACGGCCTGATTTCGTTTCAGCGCTCGCAAGTTTAGTGGCGTTCGCCACACCACATCTTCGAACGGCTTTAGAATGAGGACAACTGCTGTACATCTTGCTTCTTTTTGCGGTGCTGCGGTTGTGCAAATTGTGTTGTCTGTCTTTAGCAGTGGCAAAATCTTGCATATGTACGGTCAATCTGAGAGCTCGATGATGTTGACACAGAGAACGGTTTGCCACTGACATCAAGCACATGATGACCTGGATGTGCACATCAATGGTTGCAGCGGACAGCTGGATTGAACGAGCTTGTGTTACCTGCGCTCACGTTGGTAATCTCCACATTTCGCTGAACCTGCTGAACCTCTGTAGAAAACCTATAAACCTTCGTATAAAACCGCTGAGCGTACACTGTAAACAGTTAAATATGACTTCATAGTAACTAGAAATATATCATCTAAAATCAAACACAGAACAAACCATTGGAGTACCGGTCCTGTATTTAGAATCCACACCTTGACTTAGGGGAAATGTCAGAATCTGTATGCACATGTCAAACCATGTCCAAAATATGTATGCTGCATACGGTTTATGGAGAGTCGTATATTGTTGTTTTCGGCATACGGTTTCTGACATATTTGGGACAAACACACGTGCAAACAACACCCTCAACCTTGTGCTGCCTGCGCTACAGACTGCACTACTCGGCAGCGATGCGTAGCGATACCAGTCGCACGAGGCGGTCAACAGCAGCAGCGATAGTTACATCGCTCACTCTCACACACGTTTACAACCACCATATGCACACGACGCAGATTGCGTGTAGCATGGAGTTGATGCTCGCACACACGACGACGAGAACGACAACGTAAAGACCCCAAATGTGCTCGAAACCGAGGGCGGGTCACTGTGCAGTGGCGCCGCGCCGCGCTTGCTAAGCAAGGAACACATTGGCCTTGTTCTGCAGCACGCGGCCATTTGGCTTATCGGGTACCTCATGGCCGAAGTGACTGCCGACGCGGCTGTCGTTGAATTGGCGCAGCGACTCGGCTATCTACGGCACGCGCACGCTGTTCGTCTCGATTGGGTTGCTCCTAAAGCGCTTTGCGTCTAACGGCAAGGAGTAAGGCGGCAACTTTGAGTTCTTGCTCAGCCTCCCAACGCTCATGCTGAGTTTGGCGATCTGCCTCGCGCCAATCCTCCCAGTCTCGTGGTTCTACATCGCCGCGGAGAAGCGCGTTCGTGCGTCGGTGACCGGGTACGTCAGTGATGTGTGGCTCTCACGCGGATGTGCCAGATCATCTTCATTAACCTTTTTTCAACTACTACTCGTACAACGCGGCGTCGCCCGTGCAGCGCTACATGGTCGGCATCGAGCCGATCAACGCGACGATCAGGGACGTCATCAGATCACTTGCGTACGACGGCAAGGCAAGTCAATAAACGTGGCTGGTTGAGTTTTTAACGTATGAACGTCCGACGTTGAGTTTGACGACACATACGAAACATGGTACTATAATTGTAATGAATTAATGTCATCTACTCGCGCCCATTCGCTTACACCTGTGGCCAAAGCCAGTGTCTATGGCGACACTCGAACTGCACTATAAACCCTGGCGCAATATGGATCGCAGGCTCCCAAGTAGGAACCCAGTACCCGTTCTACGAAACTAAATAGTGACGCGCGTTGTCACGATCTGCCCTAGCTAACAACGTGTCTATCTCAAACATCGGGTTCAGGTTGTCGAGCTCCTCTCTTGGTGGCTCGTCGTCGTGAACTGGCAAGTCGACACGACGCTGAGGTAGACGTGGCCGTTCGAGCATCGCGTGTGACCTCGCTTTCAATTGGTACATGTGTATACTTCGACTCAAATGAAGCCACAAAACTTTGAACACGGTAACACTCGTCAAAGTAGTCGAACACGGTGTTTCCGATGACACGCGCTCTCAAAACAGCCTGTAGATAGCGACATGGAATCATGTGGTGGTCCATAAACGCACCAGTGCACTGCCGAAGCGACAGTGTGACACGGCGGGTCGCTCGAGGTGATGCGGCCGACTTGTAGACGAAGCCGATGTCGTCCGAGGCAATTCGAACAATATAAGATCCAACTTGTCGCTGTTCCAACTCAAAATTGATGCTAACAGCTGGCGTAAGCACAATGTTCTGGCTCGTTCACATCGTAGCGTCCGTCGATCGATTGAAACAGTCGTCTACCAGATACAGACAGAGCGTTTCAAAAAACTTAAACGGGTTCAATGCTCGCATCCCCTTCATCAACTGGGATCCATAGACGCTCTCGACAAAGTTGGATGTTCGCCATCCATAAATAGCACAGACACCAATATTTGCGTAAGCGCACCAACGAGCAGGTTCAATGTCTTCCAAGTGGCTACGCACAGCCAACCCGAGGTCCATTTTAATCAGACCAAGGCACTTCTTGTGCTGGTCGATAGAGTCGCACGCTTGCAGCCGCCAGATGTAGTTCATGTCTTGCTGCTTCGGCCTGCCAAACTTTCGCAGGGACTAGAGCAACTGCAATCGTAATGTTCTTCATTCCCCGTCGCGTCCAAGCAAGTGCATCTGGACACCTGAATAGTACGAACACTTGCTTTGTGCACAGTCGATGCCGAGGACGTTTTGGCGTGCGACTGAGGCATCGACGGATATATTAGCGACAACAATCGCATGCTTATACTTGACGTTGATGTCTTTTTCAACAAATGCAATGGCTCCCGGGTTGAGGAGCGCAAAGGTCTCTAGAATCGACGGTAGCATCTGCACTTTGAAACGTTCCTCGACGCTGTCCATCCCGCTGACGGTTTCGCGAGCTCTATATACAGTACGTTTGTGCGCTGCGAGAGAAACGCCGTCGCGTGCCTGAACTTTGTGTATTGAAGCTCTTACTGATGTTGAATGCGACGCTTGTACAGCTGAAGAGAACGTCGTGCTGGCAGCGATCTGTCGACGCGTGGGATCAGGGATGGATACACAGTTAGTGTGCGCGCTTTCGATGGTCGATATGCACCACATCCCGTACGTCTTGTCTGCACGGCGGCGGCGGTAGATCTGCACGTAGAACCCGCGCTCTGACGATGTACAGACGACTCGCCGATCCATGCCGCTGCATCGCTCCAATTTAACTGACTTGCCTAGCTGCAGTGCAGCATCTTGAACTGCAAAGTATGCCAACGTTCCGGTCTTAAATGCTTGTCCGACATGCAGCACGGGCGCCCTTGTTTGCGTCGTGCTATTTACGGCGTCCATTTTCGATTGACAGTTTTTGTCGCTGTTGTGCTGTGCATTTCAATGGTTGGTATTTGCCAAACGAATTTACCAGCATACAGATACTGTCACAAAAGTCTGTTTTTGACATTGTCAAAAATGTGCATACATATGCTGTCGCATAAGTTTGTTATTGACGCAAAATTTTGATGTGCATACAGATACTGACATTTTCCCCCTTCTTATAAGCCCACGTATTCTTATGTATTACCTGTAGAATCCAACAGCTACGCTTATAGCTTTAAATACTGATTGACTGTGAACAATACAAACAATGAAAACCACACCAACGCCAACGAACCAGCGCCATCACAAACAAACATGACAATGCCAAAAGCAGCAACGCCACCAGCGTCGACGTCGCCGTCAACGACAGCCTCTGCTACTGGCGCAGCACCAAGCACGACCGCGAGTGCTGCGGTTGACACTGCGGTATCTCACACAACTACCACACCTAGAACGAACGCACACAACGAGAACGACTCCGATGAAGAAGTCACGACCGAGGAGTTTGAGATCGAGCTCGATGACCGCACGACGTGGGCCATGAATTTTTACGAGTGCGCGGCCGAGGGCGACGTTGCGACGTTGCGACAGATCCTCGACGACAACAAAGTCGGCGTCGATGACATCGACGTCGATGGCTTCACTGCGCTCATGATCGCAGCAGCAGAAGGCCATCGCGAGATCGTGCTCGAGCTCCTAGCACGCGGCGCCGACGTCTCTGTGCGGACGCACGAACTGCGATCGTCTGCACTCCACTTTGCCGCCAAGGTACGCATGCATTTAGCAATGCATAAAACAGCGCACGGCCACAGTGACACACAAGTGACTGACAATACGGTCGACTGGCCGTAGACTGGCGACGCAGACGTCGTCGAAGCAATCTGCAAACAGGATCCACGTCACGTCGACTCGTGGAACATTAACGCAGGTACGCGTCCTGCTGCTTGGGTGTAGCGTCAACAAAACACACCAATCCACTCACGTCTCTCTCTCTCTCTCTCTCTCTCTCTCTCTCATCCTCCTACATATCAGATACGCCGTTGATCTGGGCGTGTATTGAAGGTCGCGTCGCGTGCGTTCGCGTACTGCTCGCATACAACGCAGACGTGAACATCGTGAACCAACATGGTGCGACGACATTGATCTGTAGCGTCATGATTGGCGAAGACCCAGACGAAGACGAGAGCGACGACGCACGTGCTGCGATTTTACGATTGCTCCTCGCAAAGAACCCGACGCTCGTGAACGTGCAGGACCGTGAAGGCAGCACTGCGATGCACTTGGCAGCCTCGTGTGGGTACCTCGAGTGCGTCAAGACGTTGTTGGCGCTCGGTGCAGACATTACGTTACGGAACGCAATCGGTCAGACGCCACTGGAAGAAGCTGAACAGACCGGCTTGGACGAGAGCGACGTGTGCGTCGCGTACCTCCAAACGATCTGGCAGACGTTGGAGGAAGAAGCAGCAAAGCGCATGATGCTGATGCTCGAGATGGAGGAATTGGCGGCAGAAATGCCACCGCAAGTAACGACCAGTAAGAAGAACAAGAAGAAGAGCAAGAAGCTCAAGCGCAAAGCAGCAAAGCAACAGCAGCAGCAGCCCGTGCAAGGCAGCAACAGCAGCATGGCGGAGAGAAAGGTGGAGACTGCAGCACCAGCACTACACGTAGATCAAGAGGAGAGCGAGCGCATTGCTGCTGCTGCTGAAGCTGAAGCTGTTGCGTCGAGCAGTGAGAGCTCCGACGATGATGTTGAGAATCAAACAGCACAGAAAGGAGGCACTGAAGGACGAGCAAGTGCAGTCACTGTGGACAGTGACACTAGCGACATTGCTACTGCGCCTGAGGTCGCAGGCGCGTGGACGACTGTCGGTGGAAGTCGCAAGCAGCAGCACAAGTCAGCAGCTGTTGCTGTTGCTGTAGATGTGACGGACGGATCGCTCCGTCGAACGAGTGCTACAGTGAACGACGCCAGTGCGCGACGTGCATTGAAAGCACCACAGAGTACGTGACGTTTTACTTTGTGGCGGTGAGGAGTTGCCGTATAATACGCAACTGTTACTGACCTTCTCTCTCTCTCTCTCTCTCTCTCTTACAACCGCATATAGAACCTGTGTCCGTTCGACGAATGATGTTACCACACGAACCAACGCGTCTGAACGCCAGCAACAACTTGAATGGATCGTTGGCTACTGCTGTCGCTCCCAACCGACCTGCGGTGTCCTTAACAGCAACACCACCATCTGCACAAGCAAAACCCACCAGCCTTCGTGCAGTGATGCCACTAGCACCTACGTCAATAGTACGATCCAACAGTAACAACACGAATACTGTCGCCCCCTCACTGCCAAGCGTCGCCCCAGCAACACTGTCGTCGTCCTCCCCATCTTCGTCGTCTACGCTGTTTGGAACACCATTTACGTCCCTGCGGCCCCAGCGGACGCACGCAATGTTCCCATCGACGTCGTGGCGCGCGACGCCCGCATCTGCGTCGTCGTCGTCGTCGCTGCTGTGGAAGCGTGTCCATGGCACTGGCAATAGCACTAGCAGTAGCAGTCGCACCACTACGCAGCGCGCAGTCAGCGAACGGACGCAGCAGTGGCTCCGTCGCCTCGAGGTTGCCAACCGCGACGTCGTCGACGCACTTGCGTGGCTCGCGTGCGGTTTATGTGGGGACGTTGCGAGCGACAATCGACAATGCAACGTCAGTCTGAACGGCAGTGGCTGTGCGCAACTGTACTGTCGCACATGCCTCGACCGCGCGATCGCTGCTGCTGCTGGTTCAGCTGGTGCAGCTGCAAATGGCAGGACGCTGCAGTGCGTCAAGTGCTACCAGCTGCTGAGCCGCGACGAGATGCAGTGCAATGCGTTGGCGCAAGCGCAGACGACAGCGCTTGCACGATCCAGCAATAGCAGCAGCAATTCGACCGTCGGTAGTATTGGAGCGAGTGCGTTCGACGACCCGGACGCGCTGCTGACGACCGAATCGATGCGCGTGACGCTCGAACGTGCGCTGCCGACTGCTGCGCACGTTGCGTTGCATCCGTTCTACTTGACGCCGAGCTGCGACTTGTCAGGACTGAGCAACGGACAGCTCGAGGTGTTGGAGCAAGCGCATCAACTTGCACTCACGCAGATCATGGAGACGCGAATTGCAAACGCCCGTGCACAGGAACGCATGCAGATCGAAGAGTGGCTCAAGACACAGCGGGATGTGCTGCACTACGCCGCTGTCACGTTGCCACCACAAGCGTCGTCAAAAGCGAATGCAGAGTGACGAGCGGATGAGAGACCAAGGATGAGGAGATAGACGACAAAGACACTTGATCAGCATTGTTGCAAGGACAACATTTTGTAACACAATGTTTCTTTTTTTGCAAAGGAAAAGTAAGCAACTGATCTTCAAAAACAATTTAGTATTACGACATATTTTGTCAGCACAATACTATGAATTTTGCTGCTGCTGTTAATTTGCATTAATGTGCTGCCAAAAAGCACAAACAACGACAACTTTTCAAGTACCTGTACACGAAGAAAAACAAGAGGAACAAGAGCTTGAAGATACGAGCTGCAATGGCGACGACAGCAGCAGCAGCAGCAGCAAATCAACCAGCAGTGCTGCCACTACTGACGAGCGCCGTCGTGGTATTTACTAGCTGCCGACAGCGACAGCTGTGTAGTCGTAAAGACAATTGCAAGCGCGAGTCCGACGACAACCTTGGCGACATAGCGGACGCCAGCAGCAACAGTGGTGTGTGCACCGATCTGCATGCACCACCTCTTTCACAATCACCATTACGAAACGTACCGTATCATCAAACCGCACGCGAGTGCGTGGGCGTGTTGCCGCACGTAGTCGTAACAATCAGCGAGTTTCTCGACGTTGCGTGTGCGCCATATTGGAGTATTCCACGAGCATGTGAGCGTGGTCGCTTTGCGGTACTGTTACGACTTACAAGCCGCGAACCGCTCGAGATGAATGAGCATTACCGCGCGTACCTGTTCGAACAAGGGCTAGTACACGCCGCGCAGCGCGGCGACCTACCAATGGTTCAGTGGCTTTGTAACTCGTACTGCCCGAACAAACTGGCGTGGAAAGGGCGACAGGCAGCGGCTCTAGCGGGCCACTTACCAGTACTGCAATGGCTTGTGGCGCGCGACGACTACAACGATTTCTGGAGCCTGCCAACGATTCGGGAAGTCGTGCGAGGTGGCCGCCTCGACATGTTTGTGTGGCTCTCACAACAGCCATGGATAAATAACGTGAATCCCGTCTGGATTTTCGAAAATGCAGTCAAGCAAGACAACGTCGGTGACATCCAGGAGCTGCTCGAACGCTATCCGCACCTCGCGACCAAGTACGGCAATGCAGTTGACATTGCGATCCGCACTGGCGACATTGAGCGCGTGCAGCGACTCATAGATCTTGGTGTCGTACTCGACATGCGCTTAGGTAACTGCATCAACGCAGCCATCATGAGCGAGAGTCTTGCGATGCTTCAGTGGATCTTCGCATTTGCGGCCACACGAATAGATGCAGAAGCTATATCCGATACGCTCCGTGCACCAGGCACGATGTATTTCGCTACGGCATCGAGTCTGGGCTGCCTCGCGACCATTAAGTGGCTGCACGATCATGGCGTGCAGTATGAATCGAACATTGCAGCTGTACATGCAGCTACGCATGGCCACCTACCAGTCGTTCAGTGGCTTTACGAACAAAGAGTTAGCCCATTTAGTACAGATGTCATGGACCTAGCTGCGGCAAATGGGCACCTGGACGTCGTCAAGTGGCTCCATGCGCACCACACGGAAGGCTGCACGACGCAAGCGATGGACAATGCGGCCGTTCGTGGTCATTTCGATGTTGTAAAGTGGCTGCATGCAAACCGCACTGAGGGCTGTACGATGTCTGCGATAGACACTGCCGCTTCCATGGGTCACCACAAGATCATTGCGTGGCTCCACTTAAACCGCACGATTGCGTTCACGACACGTGCGATGGACCATGCTGCAGCAGATGGCCATTTCGAAGTTGTCCGATGGCTCCACGAGCATCGAACTGAAGGGTGCACGGCGCAGGCAATGGACGGCGCCGCTAGGTACGGCCACCTCGACATTGTCAAGTATCTACATGCGCATCGCACAGAGGGTTGTACAGTGGACGCAATGAATGGCGCAGCTGCGGAAGGTCATTTCGACATTGTGAAATGGCTCCACGAGAAGCGCACGGAAGGATGCTCGAGCATCGCAATGGACGAAGCGGCTGCAAGCGGCCATCTCGAGGTTGTCCAGTGGCTCCATGCAAACCGCACCGAGGGTTGCACAACGGATGCAATGGACCGAGCCGCGAAAGGAAACCATATGGAGGTTGTGCTGTGGCTGTACGCAAATCGTGCCGAGGGTTGTACTGCCAAAGCACTTCGCAGTGCAGCCAGAGCACACCACATCGCAATATTCCAATGGCTGGCTGAGATGTACCCACACCACGTCAACATCGCAGGCGCAAACACGGCAACTATTGAAGTGCTAATCACGCAAATTGAGCGCTTTCATGCTGCACAGGCGACGCGACTTGGTGCCAGCACGGCGTAGTTCAGATCATGTGTGACCAGAGCGCTACACAGGTTGCAACTGGCGCTGCACGGCTCGTCGTACAAGCAGATGTGGTAGTTGAACGTGTATTGGTTTGTATGCGTTTCGTGAGTAATTCTCACTCGGTTTATGCTGTATTCATTTCGCTATTTAAGGGTTCACAAACAGTCAACATACACAACATATTGCGCAGATGTCATCATAACAATTTGTTTACAGTATTTGCTTTTTCCTTTGAATTGTCCAATTTAAAAACATTAGTGGCTCATATATATAATTATAACATACATAAGCCGAAACATTGATTTTGCCCAATGTACAAACTTGAAGCTTACAGAGATACAATATGTTTAAAATTTTTTGGTGATAAAAACAAACTCATTTTGAACTATCAGTATACATTCGTCAAGCTCTTAATTGATGTAAGAAATGCTATGGGTCGTGTCGTCTATATATAAGTGATGCCTCGTCTTTGTAGCATTATGTCTGATGGTCGACTACCAAGAAAAATTGCGAGAAAAAATGTAATTCAATATGCTTCTGTCACCAAATCGGATGACTGCGACTCATTGGCAGCTCGATATATAATTAGGAGGTTGTTAGTGGGGCACCCAAAATTATATACAACAACACCATTTAACACATTCGTAATTTCTGGTCAATTTGATGATGCAATAAGCTAACGGGTTGATAAACCGCTATGTAGTCGTAACGGAACTAACCCCAACCAGCTTGTGTGAGATATTACAGCAACTGCGTAACTACGCATTTGCCTCGTAGAGCCGACACACTTCCTTGTCGGGCAAAGAGCACTCATGCCAATCACATCTGTGTTAAATGGTTTGTCTAACTTGTGTAGTGTATGAGCGCAGGTGCACGTCTTTTAAAAATCAGTGGCAACTAAACATTTCGGTAAAACACTGCACAGACAAGCAAGATAAGAAGAGATTGCTTTGTGTGCGTATAGCGTTGCGATAATCCATAGGGTAAATGCTGGTGACGCGACATGTACGAGCAAGTACATATTCTTGAGCGGCTTGTGAATCACACTCACAGTCATCCACTCAGAGTCGACCAACCCAAAACTTGTGTACTGGAACCGCTTGAACGTTTGTGATAGAAGCTATCACCGTGGTGTGTGTGATTAAATGGTGTGTGCGAGAGCCAGTAAGAACGAGGGAGTGAGTTAAGCAAATTATGAAAATTAACGGTCAATTTGAAATGTAAACGTAAATATCCCGGTCAAGGATGTTAAATGGTGTCGCTATAGTGTATAAGTGTTGTTCCTCTAACATACCCCTATAATATTGCTTCCTATTTCGTCACTTGACGTTAATCTGCTAAATCTGTAAACCATCGCATTAGAGGAGTGGATAGCAATGCGTTGTTGGTTATGGTGATGCTTATGTGCGTGTTGCTTTGAATTCGATGTAGCTGCTGATCATGCAGCGGGACTGCGGGACGGCAAGTTAGAGGAGGATCAATACTTGACGCTGCTGCTGGTTGTTGCAGTTGTTGTGTAATTATTCGCCGTTCAGATAGTTTTACAGACTCAATCAAAGGCCGATAATCGACTATCGGGTTCGGGATTGTCTAAATTGGGTTTTGTATTTGGGTAGTGGCTTATAATGTCCCATCCAGACGTGGCTAGATTTTATTATGTTTCTCAATTTTCTCAAATCCGTTAACAACGAAATCATTGTTGAAATTGTCTTTGTAATCCGTTGTAAGAGGCTGATATGGGCCAATTGTTTCGTATATATTCTTTTCATCAAGTATACTAATAATTGTTAACTAAGTTATATTGACTGCAATATTATTAGCCGAAAACACATCACGATTCGGCTATTTATGCACGTCTCGTGCCTTCCAGTGGTCAAGGAACATACATATCCAGTAAACCACTGAAGACGCCGTAAAGTCATTGATATTTTATATATTGTTACACCAAATTTGATACTCAGAAAATTTATCCAACGACTGGTCTATTACAGATGAGGACGTAATAATAAGATACATCGTTTGTATGCCTATTTATCCACAAACATGAACAATTCAATCACGATAGACTTTCACTATCGGAAGTAAAATCATTACGTGACTTGTTTTGTGGCAACTATTTCTTTATGCGTCAAAACCTCCCGATTTTGTGTCACATCATTTTGTCTGCCATATTAAAACGTCCCGGTCAGTATATCTCTTTAACATGCTTTACAACACGTCTTGAGTTTTTGAATTGGGTGGTGACATTAGTAGCCTCAGGTACTACTGTTGTTGGCGCTACTGATTCCTCCCACGACATCAAAAATACACTATATATTGATTACATGATATTTCAAGCATGGAAAACAGGAATAAAAAGCAGCTGAACAGAAATCCCACTTCATATTAATATTTCTGGCGTGAATGAGAGTCTAATATCGATACAGAGACCACAACGAACCAAAAAATACGAAGCACAACCAGACATCTCGAAGAACTTATCCATTGGTGATTGCGCTTAGCGCTCGTGCTGAGGATTGGGGTTCATTTGCTGGTCAATTGTCCAGATTATTAAATTGATGTCCTTGGCGCACGGCCAATTTGATATTGTGAAAACAAGTGGCAAAATATGCATAGGTATTATAAGCGTATTGCAAAATAGTGCAATATGGTTTGCGTGTGAAGTGTGATTCCTCCGTGATACAAGCAGCTATGACATACATCTACCACTATGTTGAAGTATACATCATTGCAGGCCATGCATAAGGGCGATACATATTAACGAATCAAATACTCACTCAAGCAATATCGAAAACCCGACAAGTGTCGCGAATAATCCACCCAGGCACACATATTTAGCAAATGCACAACCCGACTCGGGTTGTCATAATGCAAGTACAGGCTAAACTACAAAATGGAAACATGCAAAACGAGATATAATCAGACAAAAGGTCAGAGGAAACATAATGTATAATGGTATAAGCTATCGAAAGTCAACAGTGACTCGAAAGTGAGCTATCCCTTTATTTTCGATAACCTTGCAAATCGATTTGAAAAGGTAATGCGATAAACATGATTATCAATTTTGAAGTTTAGCCTGTACTGTAGTTACGGTTCTCGGATGGTACTGCTGTCAGTTGTTTGTGCAGTAGTTGCTGGTCAGCTGAGGCGACAACAAGGGCTAGGGGTGTGTTTATCACGTCGTGTGCATCTACTGATGTGTTGTGTGTTGTGTGACGTCACATGCGCATGGCGGCGCAGCAGCATGCCACCAGCGGCATTGCCGCTTACGTCATCCTGATCTGCAGAGAGAGCGAGAGTAATCGCGCAGCAGCATATGCTTGCACTTCGTCGACAACGAGAAGTCGATGTGTGAGACGTATTGTAAAAATACAATGGTGTAAAGTTGATACACCAGTATGTAAGTGTATTCAAACACTGGAACGTTTAATCACGTTAGCAGTCTGAGTCTGCTGATCCCATCAGACAATTACAGTTGATACCAACACGCACGAACCGCACTCGAGACGTCCAGTTTATCATTCTTCTGCAGACGTATCAACACACCCACACTGCTGCCGTTCATACCCGATGGATGCATGCAACACAACAACACCAGCCACTTGTGTTGGATCGACACGTTAGTATCGTCGTCGTTGTATCCGACAACAACCGCGACCATTGTATCGGTGCATAAAAAGTACAATTCGCCTCCAACTCCATTCTGCGTCACACGCGCGCACTCGTACTACTACTCTCTCCACTGCCTGGCGATGCTCCTCCTCCTACTGCCGACATCGTCGTGAGCGATGGCGTGAGACTCCCACACAGTTCCTGCAACATCTTGAGTTGCTTCTCAGCCTTGTCGCGTCGAATCGCAGCGGTTTTCTCGTGGACTTTGTCCATCAAGTACCGAAACGCAACGACGAACCAGTCGCGGATCGTCTCGCTCTCGGTCTCAATGTCCAGTGTCCGCGTCCGCGCGACGAGCGAGAAACAGCAGTTCGCCGACCGCGCCGTCGCTGCTGCTGCTGTTAACGAAGCTGCAAAGCCACTGCCACCGCCCGGGTGGCTCGCAAGCGACCGCTTGAACACCGCAGTTGCATGGCCCAGTTCAATTGCAGCGATCTCGTCGATCTGGATCGAGTCGCCACTGCGGCCGTGCCATGCGATCTCGCCAAACCGGTTGATCAGGACGTGCGTCTTGTGCGGCCGGCCTTTCCGGCCGTGTTTCCACACACTCAGTGTCTCCATGCGCTTCATGATCGACAGTTCAACTTGCTGCGCGACGCGCTTCTCATGCTCGCGTGCTAACGCAACGAGGAACGAGAAGCTCCGGTGGAGCCACTCGCGCTCGGCTGCTGTCTTTGCTTTGAGATCAAACGTCCGCGTCGGCGTCACGAGCGACATCGTACACTTGGCGTCCTGCAACGCCAACGTCCCTTTCTGCAACGCACGGACCAAGACGTCGGTCAATGGACCCGTCCGGACGGCAACGACCGACGCTAATGCAATCGCTTTCTTCTTGCTCTTCTTCTTCTTCCGGTTGCTGTTAGCAGCAGAAGAAGTCAATTTGATCCACCGGAACGACTCGCCGTTCTCAATCACGAGTTGCGTCGCATGCGGTTTGCCTTTTCGACCGAATTTCACGACCGTCGAGCCCGAGATGCACTGCAATGCGACTTTGTAGTCGGTCATTTTCTTGTGAAGCGTCGATTCGACACGCGCAGCAGTCACTTGGCGCTGCGTGACCTCCCATTGGACGCGTGCGCAGATCGCAAACCGCAGCGACACGGCAGCGGGTGCAGTGATGCGACGTTGCGACCGCGCACGCGTGACGAGCTGGAGAAAGTATGCGGCCCACTTGGTGGACCGGATCGCAAAGATGTTTGCATGGAGCATGTGGCGGATCGTCGCGCGTGCGACACGTATGTTCAACGGCGCACAGAGCGTCAACACGTCGACAGTGACGGTGTCCCGTGGCAGTGCGTTCCAAAACTGCGCGGCTTGTGCTCGCGATGGCACCACGAGACTATTGGTGTCGGTGCTGTTTGAATTGGACGGGGGTGTTGTTGCGCTAGAGGCTGCACGGCGCTTACTGCTGTTGGTCGTCGACACGCGGCCGTAGAGCAGACTGGCGCGCTGTCGATTCGTCTCGCGCTTGAGCTTGAGCTTTGCAGCTTTGCGCGCTTTGGAGGTCGCAGACGGCGGCGTGATTGGGATCGCGAGCTGCATGTTGTTGCGGCCGCCAGGCGACAGACACAGCCGCACGCTCGTGTTGTTCGTAGGCGTGGATTGCGTCGATGTGTTGATTGTCATGTGCTGCACTTTCGCAACCCGACTGGTCGACGCTGCTGGTGCTGGTGGTGGCGTTAGGATCGGCGGCGGTGAGCGGTGCTTGGACGCTGCAGCAGCAGCTGCTGCTGCGATGGAGCGACCAATGCTGCGCGGCGTGCTGTTGCCGCTGCTACTGGCGTTGGCGCCGACAGAGTCACTCGAGCTCTTCTTGGAGAAGAACCCATCGCGGTGTCTGGACGACGACGACGACGGCGGGCTCAACACGTTTGTTTCGGGCTGCTCAAGCTTCTTCGCAAGCAATTTGCTGCGTTTACCACCACTTGCGCCAAAGAACAATTTGTCGAACGAAAACTTGGACTTGGGCGTCCCATGATTGTTGTCGCTGTTGTTGTTGTTGTTGCCACGGGTCGATGGCGGCGACAACAGCGAAGATGGCGACGCCCGGTTCATTGTGCTGCTGCTGGTACTGATGTGTGCGATGGCGCTGCTGTCGGACTGATGCGGCTGTGCCAGCTTGGTGCGTCGGCGGCGCCACGCATCCCGGAATACCATCCTTTTTGGTTTCGTGCACTCGTCGACTTCTTGGAAAGTGTCGCCATGCGATCATGCGCAAGCTATTTTCAATTTCTAAAGTTGTCTGACGTCTTTTGCTTTTTCTGCACTTTTCTGAAACGACACACACATTATTTAGTTTCCGAAAAATAGCAAAGTTTGAATTGTTGACACCTTTTGACAACAACGTTTGAATACTATATTCCAACATTGGCAGCAGTTCACAACATGCGAAGCGAGCAAGTTGTGTGCATGGATTACAATTTGTAATGACGTTCTTTCGACATGTTCACATTCTGTGGTACCCGATTAATCACAGTAATAAAAAAGTTCAGATTTCGACTTGAACGAACGTGTAGAGAATATATACGTGTGCAGGTGACTTTTGATATTTTGTTCGTTTAAGCAAGTTCAGATCTGTAAAGGTGTAAATGTACGTGTAATGTACTCTGAGTTAGTTGCAACGATATGCAGGCAATGCGACCTTGTGAGCACACAGACAACTATACTGCGCTGAGAACGCCGACCGAACGTATGCGACGCTGTGCACTACTACCGCCACATAGCCCTGTGCACTACAGTACCGTAGTGTCTCGACTCAGCGCTGAAAGAGATTGCGCGCCTCGTCGTGACGCTCGTTGCTGCAAACATCGCGCCCAGCTCACTGCGCCACATGTAACGGAACGTTACACAGCACCTTGAGCGAGGAAGCGCCTTGCTTCACGTAGAAGCAAGAGCGTGACGAGTGAAACTATACAGTTCCCTCAACAGCGTAAACGGCTCGACAACAAAGACTTGTGTTGAGCGTGGTGATTCTTAAACTGTTTATTTACTTCCATGTGCGGTTGCTGGCAATCTGTCTAGCAATCACTCAAACTAGCTATCACTCTGACTAGCTAGTGACATAAACAAGGGAGAAACCCACACGTTAGCATCTCACTAAAACCCTACGTGGAACTCACTCCGCGAGCTTCCTCTCCTAAATGATGTTGTCCACGTCATCTAACTAATATCTAATATCTAAACAAGTAATCTACTATCTAACTAATTGGTAATATCTAGTTATCTTTTTTGACTTACATAAGATAATAAGTCTTGTAATGAGTCAAGTCATTTGACCCCATTTCACCACATATAAATAACTGTTACCACTGTCTCATATTGAGCTCGCGATCCATATACACGTTTCAAATATGAACAAACAACATTGCATAAACGTACGCATGACATAAATCCATTTGGAAGAGCTTAAAACGTTAAATTACATCATTTCGACAGCTTATTGCAAACTGCATGCAGCGAACACAAGATACACCTGAAGTACAATGCTGCAGGCAATAGCGTAAAGTCCTCTTCTTTCACGAATTAGCCACAAAAGATTGTGTTAAACACAAAAGTTTGTGTCTATCGATGTCATAGTGGTGAATTTGTGCTCTTGCAATTTATTCAATATGGCTACAATGAATTTCATGTAAAAAATAATAATACACTATATACTGTGATTCCATGATTCATTTTGCCGAAATAGAGCAAATGCGATGATACTGAAATAAACTATATGAGAGAGGCATGTGGATAACTTGTAGATGTGATACTGTGCCACAAAGAGAAGCTTAGCGTTACTATAAACGCTGTTACATCGACGTAATGACAACATGAGCACAAACAACAATACGGCACATACTCAAATATGCGAAATACAACAGTATAACGTTCACGGATAAACACAAGTACATCCTTGAGGCGTTGTTCAACAACGGAGCGACGACGCAAGACATGGTCGACGCCAGCTTTACTATGTACACAGTTTAGCAGCAACAAGAAAAGGTGTGTGTTGCGTACGACTTGTACTAAAGTCGCTACGACCTTGGACAGCACAGGAAGAGCAACACGTCGCGTGAGTAGTTGCTATTATTATGACACCAACGAGTCACACAATTGTTGAGCAGTGAGAAGCTGTGGTAGAAGCGTCGACCGGACGCCATTCGAATGCCGCAGCTGAAAAGCGCCTGTCGAGGTTAAATGGTAGCAGCATCTCGACATCCTCGTTGCAAGTATCGACGACCATATAGCCAACGAAGAATCATCATGGACCTACAAGCGCAATACAGTCAATACATTTATTAAACGGATGCTAGACAGAATAAACTACGACAGTTCATTAGCTTGTCACAAACGAAAGGTAGATTCAATACGCCAATAGATATATAAAATGGCGCTGTGAGCTGTAACAACGCAGCAAGCAGCAACAAAGTGTCTTGAGCCAGAACGCACGATAATGACACACTTGACAGCAAAACCTTTAAAAAGTAAAACCACGCTATCACCAGCTGAAGTCTCGTCATGCGGTGTAGCTCCAAGTAAGGAACGAGTCAGCATACCGACGTGCAGAGCGTGCAAAGAAGACTTTTTCGAGGACGTCCACGTTTGCATGTATTCTCTTTCCGGTATTTTGTATACTAAGTATCGTACATGCATAGTTTCGACTTAAACGTGCTTGGCCGAACTGACAGCACACCAGTGAACAACTCTATTTTCTTTGATGCATACATTGCACAGCATGACGACACGATTGGTCCATCGAGGAGAGAAGCGGAATATAGCTTGCTAGGTGACGCACAATGTATAGACCGTTTCGTATACGATCTATTTGGATGGTTCGCAGCGCACATGGTCTGTTTTCTGTATATTGAATATGTATCTTTATTAGTATCTGATAAGTGTGCAATTTGAGGATCCTAGCAAGTGTTCTTGATATAAACTTAAAACATATACAGGTATTCGCAAACGATCAAGGATATTCTTAAGAAAATACAAATATCTTTGGAGCCACTCATTGTACCACTACAAACGAAAATTCTTGACCTGAGTGCAGCGCTGCTGCTTACACAATGTTTCCCAACTCCTTGAATATGACGCGAACGTGCGACTCCACACACACTCGACACTTGTATCCTTGAGTATGTGTATGTGAAATTCTACTTGCTCTGTGTGGTCCGTTTTTCTCTCTCTATTAATTGTCACATCCTTTATATACGTTGTGTTATTGATGCGGTATTGACATCATTTCTTGTTTTCGCTATAGCCACTTTCAGCTAGCAAACTGAAAGAATGGTGCTCAACCCTTGCACTTGCTATATTATCCTATTTCCACTGTTAGAGCTCTGTACGAGCTCCGTACGTCGAATTCTGTGGTCTATAGGTAGTAGAATAATGGGTTGTGCCTGTGAATATCGCGGCGTCGTTCGTATTTTGCGTCGAATTTTCCGCACGAATTACCACTTTGTGAAGTACGTCGTAGTCGCTGATGGAGGGGTAATACGTGCGGTCCGTACTAAAATAGTTTACTGAATCTGCATCTGCATTTGAAATACCATGTCAGTGTGCAGATAGTAGAATGAAACCGAATTTTATACAAACTGCATGTAGCAAATACGATATACGTGTAAAATCATATTGATGCACGCAATTGCATAAAGCATCTATAACTATTTACATCCCGTTCATTTGTGCGGGCATAGCTGTTTTACCTGTGTTGCTCTTATGCACACAATTTGAACGGCAATATGTATGAGTGTTATTAATTGATTAGACTCATCGCGAATGGTGCTGTTAAAGCAGCAAATGAATCTTTTTTATTAGTCAAGACTGTTACACGCCTTGCCGAGGAAAATCTGTGGTAGAGTCCATTATGCGAATTTGAAGTATCATAGCAATTAGCATGCCAATATATGTGTGATGTTTGTTATGCTTACTCCGTGTATATATCACTATTCCTTGCGCATAGATCAGGGCTCCGGTAAACTCTTGTCTTCGTCCCAAACACTTGTCAGCAGAGTATGCGCATTCGAACAAATTGTTGGATGTGTGTTCTGTGAAACTCGGTATATTAAGGAAACGGAGTCTTCACGCAGGCGCATATGCTTTGTTACACATATGTTTAACATATCAACCAATGCGCGTCACTTACTAGAATAGAATAACAGCCACATTACTTATAAAACGATACAAAAGTCTTTTGGCAGTGGCCGCAAAAGTTAATATCGTATAAGAAATTCACTTCACTGCATAATCTTTCCGTTAATATGACTGCAAATTTTAAAAGTGGTACAATATCTCCACTTCATCACTGAGCGAAATCGATATATACACAACATAAGAGATGTATGCATGCAAAACGTACATCGGAAAAAACCAACGTGAAGAACATAAAATGGAGCTCAACACGCTTTGTTATGTGAATACGCAATCTTGGTGAACTTAGCAACCAGATAACCGATAGTAGACATGTCCAACTTGATACGTGCAAAACAAACATTCATACATTTGCGGATAATGGAGTTGTGTATACCGCAAAAAGTTGTGTCTACCAATGGCACTACGATATATGCAAATTGCTCCGATATTGCTTGGCGAGAATTTGACTGGTTAACATTTATCTCCCGTATGCAACGACTGCAACGAGCTATTCTTAATTATTGTGAGGGGTGTGTTGTAATGCTCAGATTATGGAGGAGATACATTCCACGTATATTAAATATTACATTATTGCGCATTACGTTTCAAATACTTATGCATATTTGCCACTTGTTTCCGTAGTTATATGGGCCGTATATCACGGACTTCCAATTAATAATCCAGATACTTGATCGACAATGAGCCCGATCCCTCCACATGTGCGTTAAACGCAATCACCAATTAAATTGTGTCTTCACGGTGACTGATTGTACTATGTAAACAAACGTTTGACGTCACTGTGTATCATTCGGTTTGGTGATGTCTGCAACAAATTAATGCAAAACAGGCTGGATGTACAACTGAAATTTCAATATTAAGACGGTCTTCAGTTTTGCTACCTTCTATATTTGTATTTGCTAATCTATAAATATCTTGTAAAAGAAGATATATGTCGTACTTTTGGTGTAACAGAGGTCTCACCAACGATACTATTTCTTGAAACAACTAATGTAGAGAGATGTATTGCGCTGCTTTGTTCAGTTTTCTCAAATTTTACATAAAATGTACATTCGCTCTTTAGAGTAAACATCTCATTTCAAATCCACACATTTGCCACAGCCTTGTGGTACTTATGGGAACTGCACGGCGTGACAAAAATATATATACTATCGACTCCACAATCTAAAAGCTTGAAGTGTTGTAATATTGTTTGTCAAAGAGATGTAGCACACCAGTAGGATATATTATTGAGTAATAAATCTTTGTGTTACTGTACCATTTTGCCGAAACGACGCAAATGATCGGTATCAGGTTCTTTGTCACTCCTCAACGAACCAAGCACAAGCGCGCACACACACGCAGCACATTCGTGCAATACTTCTCCATGCGGCGATGAAGGTCATCAATGATGACGTGTCGGTGCAACAGAAGCTCCGTGATGCTAGCACCAACGTCGCCTCTGATGAATTCTCGATCTCGATCGAAGACGCGTACGCTACGCTCGAGCACGACAGGAAGTTGAAGCGCACGTGCTTGAAAATTTTCGCTGCGCTTGTGCGCTTTGCACTCGTGCTCGGGCTGATCTTCTCGCACTTCCCGGCGTCCGACACGATGTTCGTGCTCGGGAACGCCGTGTCATCGACGCTTGCAGCCTCAGGTGATGACACGCTCACGAGCGACTCGCGCATGAAGTTTATGAACATTGCAACCATCGGCGACACGTTTGACTGGCTCACCGACACGTTCGTGCCGAGCGTGTTTGTGACGGAGGACTACAACGG
>JAADXH010000278.1:0-28185 GCA_023337595.1 Globisporangium camurandrum
CTCGAGCTTTTTAGCCTCTGGAGCACTAGACTCGAAAGCTCATGATTTTAGCCCTCCCATGCTCGCTCGCTAAATTAGTTTTGCATCAGCATTCGCAGCATCAAAGAGTCAATGCGTCCAGGGTGATGTCGATCGCACACACGACAGATTGATTAATCATACACTACAGCGCCGTGAAGAGTAGTATTTTGGAATTGTGCACCACCAAATTGGTTAATCTGTCGAGATTGTGAATGATTACCTCAAAGAAGTCGACTTGATTATAACGTCACTTCTCGCACCTCGGTTGTCGCTCCTGGCTTTGTGGTGTGCTATGGTTCACTATCGATGCCTCGCCCATCGGATTGTAAAAGCATGTACAAGAAGCACGCTCAAATTACAACGATAACAAGACAGCGAACAGAAGAGTGGACACCAGCGTTTCTGTTCTAACACACACCCATACGACGACGCTATTCGACTTAGAAGCGCAGCTCCGATACGACTGGATAGTGGTCCGACAAATCCACGAGCGTCTCGTTTGGCGCGCCATTTTGTGGGACGTCGTACGTCTCCCTCGTCACTTTGAGCGGCACGATCTCTGTCGTTGCTTGCACGGGCAAGCGGTGGTGTTGTGCCACCAGCACGTAGTCCAAGCGCTCGGTCGTGCCACTCGAACTCGGGCCGGCGACTGCAAACGCGTTCGTCGTTGGATCAAAACTGAACGCCGACGAGTGTGGCGCAAGCTCCGGGTCTGTCACTTGCAGCGTGGCGAGCATCGCATGGTACTCGCTCGTCTTAACGTCGGTGACGTTGCTTTTATTGACATTCAGGTCGCCCACGACGAGCACTGCGTCGGTCGATGGGATCGCCTGTGCGTCCATGAACGCCCGTACGAGCGTGAGCTGCTGCGTGCGTGCAGCAACCGCGACGGGCGTCTCCCACGCCTGCAAGTGCGTCCCAAACACGTGAACTCGTGTCGCTGCGTCGACTTGGACGGTAAAGTACACGACGCCCTTGTCGGCCATACGGTCGTCGCCACTGGCAGCGCAGCCAAACGTCAGCTCCTGGACGCACTCGATTGGGTATTTGCTCATGGCAAAGCAGCCGCCATCGAGCGCTTTCTTCGTCGCGAGCGACGCGCCAGCGCCCACGACGTTCGTCTCAAACAGAAACCCGTAAGCTTTCATACGTGTGACCAATTTGTCGCGCGCAGCTGCACAGAACGCTTCACAAAACACGACGACATCAACGTTCAAATGCGCGACACACGCAGGAATCGCGTGGGCGCGTTGCAATGCAAACGGCGACAACTTGTCATTGAACGACGACAAGAGACCGGGAAAGAGCCAGACGTTGTACGCCATGACGCGCAGTGTAAATGGCGTTGGCGTTGGCGTTGACACTGGCGCGTCAGGCGCTGCGTCGGGACATGCATGCTCGTCGTCAGCTGTCGTGAGGGTGAACACTGTCGGCGACGTGCCGCTCGCAATCCGTTCGTTGTAAACGCCGAGGACCTCGCCCGCCCAGTCGCCTTGTACGACCTGCAAGTACACGTGACTGCCGCATGGAATGCGACCCGACAAGCCAAACGGCGACACGAGACGGAGCGTCGCTGCGTGAGTGCGATCGGCGGTTGCGATCATCAAGTGCCCACGCTTCTTCGCATCCGGTGGCAGTCCAATCCGGACGCTCTTGCGCGCTTGGGGCTGAAACAAATGGATCGCATCGCCAAACTGGACCGCGCGTCGCGGGCCCGAGAACGTCGACGCGTTCTCGACGACAAACGCTGTCGATGCGTCCTCCTGTAAGGCGCTGCGATTGCTATCGGCAAGCGTACTGGCGGTCACGGCGCACGGTTTACGGACGCCCAGGTAGTCGGCTTTATTGAGCTGGTACTTGCTCCAGCCACCGCCGATTGCGCCGAGCGCAAACACGGCCGAAAGCGGTCCAGTGAGCGCAACGCCAGCAGCAGCAGCAGCAACTGCAACGGCTTTGTGCGACCCCGAGAGCGCACTCCGGCGCGTCAAACCGACTGCGAGTCCACCGAGCGCTGTGAACTGTACAGTACTGCCAAAGTGAACGATCGCTGGACAGCGCGACGTTGCGACAACCGGCGCTGTTTGTACCGGAGGCGATATCGACGGCACTGATACAGTGGACAATGGCGCGGCGCGTTTGAGCTTCATTGCACGCGCAGTGAGCGCCGGAAGCCGCTGCGTCCGACGGAGCGGCACCATTTGTGCGACTGGACTGGTGGGCGATAGTGGCGGAGGCAGCAAGCGGCCACGATACTCGACGTCGCGTCCGTCGGCGCGTGGCGTGAAGAACGTCTGGAACACGTCGCTCGTGTGCACAACGTCGATCGCCACGAGCGTATGAACGTACGTGTTGAGCTGTGTCAATAGCTTGCGTGTGGCTGCAGCGTCTGCACTCACGGACGCACGAAACGATTCCCACGACAGGCGCGCCGCGCGGGGCAAGCGGATCTTGCGCGCGTGCAAGTGCGATGCAAACGCGCACTCGAGCGCAGCGTGCAATGCCGCAAACTCTGCGTAAGCGCGATGGACGAGCCAGACGACGTCGAGCGCCGGGAACCGCAGCGAGATCTCGTACAGCAGTACTGCTCGACGTGCGTCGACGCGGTGCGAGACACTGATGTTTGTGATCCCAATGTCGACGCCGTCGCTGCTCCAGATGTCACAGCGTGTGGTGCTTGGACTCGAAGTCGGGTAGCTCAGCGATCGACGGCGATGCGGCAGTGGTGGCGAGTCGCTTGTAGCCGCAACTGGGCTGGATGATTGCTTCTGCTGAGCATAGCAGCGATGATCCAACGATGTGAGTGCCACACGCGTGTGTACTGGTGAGATAGGTGCATGCAAACGCACCTTGTTGGCGTTGGTGTGCCTGTGCAGCGTCTCGTGGTCGTGCACAAGCGTGTCGTCGTTGCTGCTGCTCGCAGCTGTGGTGGTGGATGCACTCTTGCTTGTTTTGCGGCGGTTCTTCCAGCCAAACATCCCACGCGGGTGTGCACTCTTAGATACGGCAGCTGTAGCAGCAGTAGTGTCTAGTGTGGAGACAGCAGCAGTAGCAGCAAGGATGTGATGGCGAGAACAAGGCGCTTGGAGAGATCGCGTGGTGGGTGATGTGTCGCTGCTGTATCTGTATGATGGCAGATACCATTGGAGCTTGTGCAGCTTCAGCACTGCAAAGACAACAAAACAACGTTTTTACTTGGACTGAATGGATATGATATAGTACAGTACAGTATTATATTTCCATAATCAGTTATATTTTCCAGCTAAAGAAAACTACGAAAACATCCTAAATGACGTTTTGCATTTCCAGTCAATACTAACAATACGTATTTAATCATCCGATACTAAAATACGTGACGTACTAACGGTTCCTGCCAATTTACATGCCCTACCCAATTTGTGTACCTTTTGGTGTTTTAATGGAGCTATAATATTATACTACCCTTCCTAGTAGTGCACCCTCATAACGCACAACTTCGTTCAACACATGCTATAGCGCAATACTGTATAATCAGAGTCATCGATCAGATGTTTCTGTACCAACACGACATCAGAGTTCTCATTTATGCAGCATAGCAAGAAATTTGCGACAAAATTGAGGCATTGTCGAGCAATTTTTGAAACAAAATGTGTGCAAAATATTCGATTAAAAATTCGACTACAACACATAATACCACGCATAATAGTGTACCTTTTGGCGCCGCGTAGGGTACACGAGGTAATAGTATACGGTACGAATTGGCGAGAACCGTATATGAAGACTGCTAAATCAAATCCGTAATACACGTTTGCCGGCCCAAAGTGAGCAAACCATAATTTAATGATGCTAAGTTGCACATCAGTCAAAAATGTATTTGCAAAAATTGCCCGGTAAGCTCAATCGAGCACGAAAAACTGCTTCGAGCTTTAGATCCAATTTTGTGGCAGTTTATTCTACAGCAAAAAGTGCACAAACCGCTTTGAATTATGATTTGCTCACTTTGAACTGACAAACGTGTAGTGGAAGTAGTTTTTATAAATAGTGCTCGAAGCCAGTAGCACAACCTATCTGATACGTTTCGGTATATCTGGTTCTGCGGAAACATGCAAGTGAAGTTGTTTGCTGTAAAAGTGCGCTGCATTCAGGTGCTCCTCTCGAATGTGGCTCCGAAAGTGGTGCATAAAAGGTAATACTATATAGCAGGACAAAGTACGACTAAAACATTACGTATTTCATACATATTAAATACGTGTATATATAATGCAATAAAAGACAGACGTTTACCGAAAGAAAACACTAACAAAATACAATAACTGACCCATAAATGCTGCTTTAGGTGTATAAATCGGTGGACATTCTATTTATCACAACCCAAACATTGTCACGTGCTCAAACAAAGCAGTCAACACATAAAATTTCTAATACAATTATGTATATGTGTCTGCACCAACAAGTAATCTCCAGTTCACTGTTTTGGTTCCTTTTTGGTGTTGTGTCTGCAACAGCAAAACGTCTGAACCAGAGAAAGGAATTCGGTATGATTCGATTTGTCTTATGGATTAGACTGTGTTATCGTCATAGACAACCGAATGCTCCATCAAAGCTGTTTTCACATTAATACCTTGTTTTTCGACTACGAAAACAAGCAATTTTCATTATACAGCATTTTGAATATTTTGGTCAAATAACATATGAGTGGTGGTCATTATGTAAAAATGATGACAGATACGATTGAATCTTGTCGAGAGACAGTATAACACAAGTCAAAGACAATGAGCTAAAAATATGAATACAGATATTTCGACTGAAAAACTCGTCAGCAATTGGCAAAGTATAAACAGCGAGCTCCGTCGCTCAAAGAGCACACCCTAATGAAATAGGGTTTACCTTAATGCCCTGGTCAAAGTAGGTATTCTGGGGGAAATTCTGAGATTGCTACAATGTGATTTGTGATTACATTTTTGCTCTCAGAATGCATGTTCTAACTCAAAAACGTACTTGAAAATCCATTTTTGCTATAACCGCCGAATTGAGAAGCTCAGGGGACGAAAATCGAGCTGATGCGAAAAGCAAGGCAAAAAACACAGTTTGAATTTAAGAAAATAGTCAGTCAGGTTAAGCAATCACCTATCCTCAATAATATATATTGTGAACAAACAATACTTGGATCAGAGCATTAGAACAAACAATATATATGAGTTAGCAGTTGCTTATTCATAAACCACCGAATTTCCTATCAAAAGCGTGTTCGATTTAACCTCTGTTTGCATATCTTAATATCACAGCAAAATCATCCTATACTTCACTATCAGTCAGTTCGGTATATAAGTAAATAACATGTACGTCGTTACCGAACTGACAGATAGTTCTTACTATTAACTATCGATTGGTCATCTCATGGATGGTCTTGCTGACTAATGACAGAATATGACACATTATACAAGTGTAGTTCACCCAATCATTTTATTACAACAGGTAGTGTGCAGTAAAACATAGTAGTTTTATCGAGATTGACTCATAAAAAGATATTGTAGCGTTGTGACGGTTACGAACTGAGCTGTCAGAGCTGCACATAATTTGATTATCAACTTTCTCCACAAATACACAATTAATTGAATCAGACAAGCCCGATCTGGCAATGTATATATTGCTGAATATACAATAATGGACCAGAGACTCAATATACATGTACAGCTCAACAATTTGTACCCATTTCATTAATCTAAGTGCATTTTGTGAACTACTGCTTATGTATGGCATAATGAGTTCGTGGTAATTGATGCAAGTACTGCAATTGCGTAATTGTATCGTTTAAGTCCTCTCTCTTACAGAGAGCACCAAGTTCTGCAATTATTCGCATTCATACACGCGACGTTGTCGCTCATACAACAGAACGATTTACTCTACACGATAAAACAACAAAGCAACTGTATGACACTAGGGTTCAAAAACATATTTCTTGGTCTGGGTATGGACTTTGTCGAGTGCAAAATTTGCTGGTATATCGTTACGACTGTCAAGCCACAAAATCTTTATGACGATTATCAATGTCGCTGCAGATTTAGCACCATCAAACAATATACCTACCGTTCCATCGCTATGCAAACGTCGTATGTGGACGCAGCAAAGTTAATCAACTGTATGTGGACTACTTATACGAAACAATAGTGTAAAATGTCACACTGCGCATTTGATTTTAGTTGCGTTTCCAAATTTAGCCGGTTGATAAAGTGAAAAGTATCGTATTAAAAGTTGTATAACGATATGAGTAATGTCTTTGATTGTAAATACAAATAGCAGCAAGCAGTATTTGTGGACTGTATATCTGCATAATAGTCTAGCAAATGTTCTGTATAACATTGCAATGCGCTAATTCGACTGTTCGTCGTCGCCGTTGCCAATATACGTGTATGTTGATAGAAACTTTTTCGTCATCTGGCACATTTTATGAATACTACAATTCGTGTGTAGACAATATACTCGAACAAAGGAAGATAAATCAGTCAATGTTTCAATTTGGTGACACGTCATTATTTGTACAAAGCTTGATGGTAAAGTGAGCAGGACTGTTTCATTTCAATCACGATTGCAACTCGAATGTATTTGCGACCATTGACGAGTTCAACAATCAAGCGCAATTTCCAATTTAAAGTGGCGTGGCAAACATTTAACTTAAAATTACGGTTAATATATTATGAGTATGAAATAAATTACCTTGCTTCTAACTTGCACAAAAGCTCAACTTAAGTCGTTTTTAAATTTGATACATGTATTACAGATTTGCCGTGTGCTACCGCTATCGATATATGGTATCTATGTCAAGTTTAGTAATGTCGGGTGATATATAAAACATGCCCGTTGTATTTTTACATTTGCCTGTTTGTGCAATGTATGATTTGCATACACCACAAATGTTTGTAAGTACACTAATCGACCCGGACACGGAAGGGTTAAAGTTGTGTAGTTGCTCATACATGAGACTTAACTATGGCCGCGGTCGATATTAAATTTAATGAGGAGAAAATCTTGTATCAAAAAATGAAGATACAGTTGTTATGACGACGATTCAGTTTGCACATGTGTGCTACGTGAAATACATATTCTAAACACCTGAGCATTGACAAATGTTAGGAGCTTATTCGGTTCTACAATCCGATGTGTTGTAAGTCTAGATATATTATGCTGAAATACAGCAATTATGCAACATACTAATTTGTACTCGCGTGTGATTCAAAATCATAGCATCGACCAAAATATTATATGCACCATCGGCATTAGTATACCTTTATATCCAATAAATGTTGAGACACATAATTATGTAACTCAATACAACTGTTAGGGGCCATAAATAACGAAAGGAAAAATGTTCGTCGCCATAAATAGTTTATTCAACTTTCAACTGAAACGTTTTAGGCTTACAAGTTCATGACGGCGCTCCACGTAGCACACTCACAGCATACACATCGTACACAACATCAGAAACAGCGCTGTGCATTGTCTAAATTGTTCATTTAAAGCTGTATTCGTAGTGTGACTTGTCTGTAAGATATATTTGATCTTGTTTTACGAGCATATAGAGGTGCTGTATTCAATTTGTACTAGCACATTCACTTGCGAATAATATTCAGGTTATAAAATGTCTGAGTGGCGCTCCACGAAGTTAATAAATACATAATTTTGACTCTAATAGGAGTGCAGTTAATATTTTGCAGCAGCAAGTTGAATTTGTTACTAATTATGATTCAGTGTACAATTTTCATGACGGCGCTCCACGTAGCACAACCGACACAAACCATCATTTGAAGCAGCCACAAGCATCCACACGTGCACCTCACGATGGTCCGCTTCAGTGTGTACGCGAGCGCGAGTCTGCTTGCGTGTGCTGGTCTGCTCTACTACACGTACATCACGCGGCTGCAGTTTTACCCCGCGGTGATCTACCTCGTGACGTCCAAGATCAGCGTCCTCGTGCTTGGGAATGCGGGCCTCGTGCTCACGATCCTCTTTGCACGGCTCGTGAAAACGATCTTCCTCGGCACGTTGCGTGATGCAGAAGTCGAGGTGCGTCGTCTACAATGCCACTGCTGCAGCTGCTCAGTCCTGCGTGCACGAGCACGAACGACGCTTTGCGCTCTCTCTTACACTCTTCATGCACTGCTGTAGTTGCTGCACGAGAACGTGCGGTATGCGATCACCGAAACGTGCCTCGCGCTTACGATCTTCCGCGACGAGATCAACTTCCACGTCGTCGTGCTCTTCACGTCGCTCGTGTTCCTCAAAGTCTTTCACTGGCTCTCGCAATCCCGCATCGAATTCGTACGTTCTTCGTCTCTCTCTCTCTCTCTCTCTCTCTCTCTCTCTCTCGCTCGTACTATCCCACTGATGTGCCTACGTATTACAAACCAATAGATTGAACAGTCGGACGTCGTCTCGCGCTTCACGCACACGCGGCTCGTAGCGCTCGTCTCGTCGCTGTTTGTCGTCGACTTGGCGTTCGTCGTGATGTGCGGGTTGCATGTCGCAGACGCTGGGCCGTCGGTGTTCATGCTGTTTGGGTTTGAGTTCTTGATTCTTTTGATTACGCTCGTTGCGACTGCTTTGCGCTACGTACTCCATGCGATCGACGCTCATCGCGATGGCAACTGGCCGAGCAAGTTTACGTACTTGTTCTATCTCGAATTGATTGCCGAAGTCGTGAAGCTCGTGATCTACTTGGTGTTCTTTCTCTTGATTTTTTCGTACTATGGCATGCCACTCCACATCGTTCGCGATCTGTGGGTCTCGATCAAGACGCTCCAGCGTCGGATTGCGTCGTACTTTCGCTATCGGAAGATCACAGCGCAGCTGAACGATCGGTTTCCAAATCCAACCGCCGATGAATTGGACGCAACCGATCGGATCTGTATCATCTGTCGAGAAGAGATGGCGTCGGACGGCAGCAAGAAGCTCCCGTGTGCGCACATTTTTCACGTCGATTGTTTGAAAATGTGGGTCCAACGCCAACAGACGTGCCCAACGTGTCGCTCGACGATCCCAACGGGTCCAGCGCCACCACCAGTGCCACCGCCAGTGCCACAAGCACAGCAACAGGCGCCTGAAGGACCAGCAGCGCCAGTGCAACCAGCAGCAGCGCCAGTGCAACCAGCAGCAGCACCAGTGCTACCCCCAGCAGCACCAGCAGCGGCCGATCGTTTTCGATTTGGCCACGCAGCAGCTGACGCTCGGGCAGCAGCGCAACCAGCAGCAGCAGCGCCAATTGCGCCACTCATTCCACCGGTTCACCAGCACCAACAGCAGCAGCAGAACGGCACTGTTGCTGCTGCTGCTGCTGCTGGGCATGCACAGTTGCCTCAACATCAACAACAGCAGCAACAGCAGCATCCACTGTTTCCACATCCGTTTGCAGCAGCTGGTGTCGCTGCTAATGGTCTCTTGCCGCAGCCGTTTCTATCGCCGTTTGCTTTGCCTGGCGCTGCGCCGTTTGGGTACCCGATGCTGCCGTTCAACGCGTATGGGATGTTGCCACCTGGCCAGTCGCCACTGATGCTGATGGACCCAGAGATGCTCCAGCGACAGATTGAATTGCTCCATGCGCAACTTGCAATGCTCCAAGCAACTGCTGCAGCTGCTGCTGCTGGCCATACGTTCCAGCATCCCCCACAACAGCCACTGACAACGCCACCATTAGCAACAGCCACAGCAGCTGCCTCTGCTGCAGTGGCGTCTCCGCCGGTCCCGACAACTCCAGCGACTGTTGCATCAGCGCCTCCTGCAGTAGTGAACGCCACCGACGACGACGACGATGACAACGACGAGCTGGAGGACAAGTCGCCCGTGCCAACTGCTGCTGTGGAGCAGCGCGTGCCGCCCGCACCGCAGACAGAAGCCGAGCGACGTCGGGAGGAATTGCGTCGACGCTACAATCGGATCTATACGGGCGCTGCAGCAGCAGAGAGCAACACAAACAGCAACAGCACGACGACAGAGGAGACAACGGACGAGAGCAAGCGCGAGTAACTTGTACATGGAGAGTCGAACGCATAACACAGGAAGTGACACGAGCGTGAACGATCAAAGAGAATGGACGTTTGATTGATCTGTTTACGATCACGAACTACGACGACACTATCTACGACAGGCACACATGTATAGAATGAACCCCTCAGCGTGTATTGTATGGTATCAACAGGAGGTTTCGATAGTTTCAGTTAGAGCTAATAACTGTAGATCACCGGGGTTCGTTGGCAGACGCACGATGCATGATGCACATGCTGATTGCAGACTGACACGTAAACAGCGCTCCGAATGAGTAGGAGGATCATTTTTGGAGTCATCAAGTCGTTTGATCTGTAAAATGAATTCGTCCTTGCGCACTTGTGCAGTAGCAGACACACACACCAACGCAGTTGACAGACACGCCAAGCAAACATGTAGCAATCGATTCGAGGAGCGGCTCCGAATGAGTAGGAGGATCATTTGTGAAGTCATCAGTTCGTATGATCTGTAAAATGAATTCGTCCTTGCGCGCTGGTACGTTCGCACACAACATGTAGGCATACACACACGCGTGCAGATAGTAGGAGAGATGTCGAAATGCTGATTCTCCAGAGGTGTAGACGTGAAGCACGTATTTGACCTCCACAGTGCCCAGCGCTTCTGGTCACACTCAGGGACTTTACGTCAGGCTGATGGACCCAACATCCACTGAGGGACCTGCTATTTGCCACCATGTATATGGAAGACTCAATGGAGCACCGAAGTAATAGCTCCGTGAGTGGCAAATGGGGCAAGAAGCACGCAAACAAAACACATGTAAAGGAAGGCAGAAAGACACTAAATGCACTCGCTGTCACTGATGCTGTTGCTGCTGAGAGGGGGGATGTGGCCGAGCTGGTACGAAGTAGGAGTGTGTGCAGCGGCTGCAGAGGATCTCGCAGCGATGACAGCGGTGTGGCCTGCGCAATGCGCATGTCGCTCGATGTCGACGAAGAAATTGTGAATGATGTCATTGGATCGCACGCACGCAAGGCCGAATGATGTTGGTTGATTGTTGTCTGCGGCTCACGTTGAACTGGTGGTTGACAGTTTGCGGCAGTTAACCTTTCAAAAACGATAATCCTAAAAAAGACCTGCGATATCAGTCAGCCAAACCTTGCAAAAGCGATCAATAATACTGCCGCTTTTGACAGGGTACGTCATACCCTTGAAGTATAAACATGCAGGCATGTAACAAGATCCAAGCAGAACATCACAACGGAAACGACACGCCAACATCAACGTGCCGCCCAAGCGCGTCGGCAAGTTCTTACCTGACGTGGCTCGCCGCCTTCGCGTAGCTGTGGATCTCCACGGCAAAAAGTGCCAAGGTTGAACTGGTGGTTGTCAAGCAACAACAAACAAGCAACACAAGCGAAGACGAACCCGGTAACCGGGTTAATTCACTTTGCTAATATTAGGATTGCATATTTCATTGGGGTTTTAAAGTTGATCGATTTTTTCGGAGGTGTTGCTGTTTTTTATTGGCGAGAGCGCACTCCAGCGCGTCAAACCGACTACGAGCTCACTACCGAGCGCTGTGAACTGTACAGTTTTGTCTGAAGGTGTTGCTGTTTTGTATGCGATTGTGCAAGACCTTGGGAGACAAATCGAACGAAAAGCCGCGCACCACCACACAAATTGATGTGCCAACACAGCTCAAATGTCTGTCACATTAACGCATATTCTAGAGCTGCTTGCTGACACCGATTCCATCCGCGACACTTCGAATAGCAAAATTCTATCTCTCTTGATCTCTCGGCGCCTGTCGCGATAAGTGAGATAGAAGTCTCAAGCGCGCGTTCTATTTCAACCAAAGTGAGGAAATCGTGATTTTGAGTGGTGTATTGTGATTGACAAACAGATCTTTTTGGATTCGGGATACATTCGCTCTTGGATTCGGGATTGGTTGAGTACTATAAGTGTATTTTCTCTCTATGATGATATGATCTTTACTTTTCTACTTGAACTATCGCACTTCTTGTTTCTTGTAAGCTCCTCTCAAAAAACAAGAAGTACGATAGACTATCTCTTAAATTGATATTAAATATGCAAAGGGTGATGCAATTCGAAAGATAGAGGTATGATCATAAATTCTACAATATATAATGCAAATGCAAAGCTGTATGGGCCAGAGTTGTTTGCTGCAAACAACGCCATCCGCAACGACGAAAAGGCCAAGCGAAGATTGACGGCACTGTTGTGCGTGTGAGCGTACGCCGACGCGCAGTATCGACGTCAAAAGCGCGCTATCTACAGAGAAGTACTCGCAATACGCGCCTCACGCGACTACCCACACGCGGACGAGTGACATTCCTGTCTCCCCGCTCGTACGAAACTCACACATAACGACGCACTTTCTCAAAATTCCTACTCGCAATGGATGCGCACACGGGGGAGAGCGACGGTGCGAGCTCCGACAGCAGTTCGGCGTCGAGTTCGAGCTCCGACACGGTGCTCATTGCAAAACCGCTTGACCAAAAGCACCGCAAGAAGCTACAGGCGCAGCTCCAAGCTCAGCAGGAGGCAGCGTACGCTTCGTCGCCCACACAAACGCTCAGTGGCGACGCCAGCGCCTCAACGACCGGCGCATCGACCAGCAAGGTGCGTTTCATACGTGTGTGCATGTACATTGTCAGTCGATCTAGCGCTGACACGTATGCTCATGCGTGATTTCGATTCCGCACCAGCAGAGCGACTTGCTCTGCGTCGTTTGCGAACAGGACGGCGACCTCGTACAGTGCACGGGTCCGTGCGTCTCTGCGTTCCACGTCGCGTGTCTGGACGCTTCGGCAGCTGCGACAACAACAGCGAGTGACTGGAAATGTCCCAGCTGCGTCAGCAATACGCACGTGTGTTTCCACTGCAAGCGCGCCGGTACGTCGAGTGCTGCAAGCGACGCGGCTGCAGTTGCAACTGCGGCTGCGAGTGGAGCGACGACAACAGCAACGACTGCCAACGACGACCGCCGCCTCGTGCGCAAGTGCCGCGCACTGTCGTGTGGCAAATTCTATCACAGCGACTGCATCGCGAAGCTCCCATTGGCGCGTATTGCAGGCGCAAACTTCATCTGTCCGGTATGTCAAGCGGTTTTTGAGAGTGTGTGTGGTGGTTTTTGCCGTTTACTCGATGGGTTTTGATGATTTGATTTGTCAGTTTTGTATTTTGTGGATGGTGATTTTTGATTTTTGAAAGTGGTTTGTGTTTTTTTCGAGTCGGTTTAATGTGGTTTTTGGGTGGGTTTTGTTTCTTACACCTTTGATTTCACTATCTTTGTGCCCTATTTCAGCTCCATACGTGTGCTGCGTGTGAGCAGTCGGGTGCAAAGAAAGAGTCCGTGCGGTGCATGCGCTGTCCAGTCGCATATCACACGAGCTGCTTGCCGCGCAACTGTGCGCAGAACTTTCCCGGGAAGCGCATCATTTGCCCCAAGCACCGCCGGGCGTCGCTTGCAGACGTTGCAACGGGCGGCGGCGCATCCACGCCAGTGGACGACAAGGCGCTGCCGTCGCTGCTTGTCGTTCAAGAACCACTCCCAATAACAACAAGCAGCAGCAGTCGCGACGCCGCTGCAACGACAGCGCGTCGGTTGGCCAAGAGTTTGAAGCGCGAGAAGAAGAAGAAGAAAAAGAGCAAGAAGAAGAAATTGAAGAAGCGCGAGCGGCAATCGAGTCACGACGAAAACGAACAAAACGACAGCAGCAGCTTGCGGATTGATGTCCACGACGCTGCAGACGTCGCTGGAGACACTGGTGCGCTGCCACGGCTGCAAGTTGCTGTGCCAGACGTTGTCGTGTCGCCTGCGACGTCGTCGTCGACGTTGTTTGAGAGCCCAGCGACGATGAGCGAACGCATCAAAGCGCGCTTGGTCGAAGCACTCGGACAGAGTGACGACGAAATGGACGATGAGGAAGAAGATGCGACGGCCGACGCTCTGCTGCCACCTGTTACTGCTGCTGCGAGTGACAATGCGTCGCCACTGCCGTCGCTGTCGCCGTCGCCGACTGCAGCAACAGCTGTAACGATAACACAGCACAACGACGACGCGGACAGCGCTGCAGGAACGACTGCAAGCGACGCTTTCGTTGACACTGCGCGTCCAACAAGCACCACAACGAACAACAAGGCGACGTTTGAACTCACTGGTTTGTCGGTCCAGATTCCAGCGTCACTCGCACCGAGTGCGTCAACGTCTACAGCAGCGCCCGTTGCAATCCGGAGCGACCTGACAGCGATCGTTGCACCTGCTGCGAAAGCGCAGCACCACGCAAGCGGCGACAAGAGCAGTGATGATGATGACGACGACGACGTTGACGACGACGAACGACTCGGTGCGTCAACGCCATCGCTGCGGCGCCGCTTGTCGACGGGGACGACGCCGCGTCCTTCCGACGCGTCTGCTGCAGCCGACAGCAAGTCGCGTACAGCAGCAGCGCGCGCGAGCAAGAAGAAGAAGAGGAAGCGCGTGCGGAGCGAGACGCCGAGTACGCGCAGGAGCGACGACGCGGCACTTGTCGCAACGGAAGCCAAGTGGGTCCAGTGCGACGGCTGCAAGAAGTGGCGCACGGTCCCAAAAGCGATCGACTTGGACGCGATGCCCGACCGCTGGTACTGCAAGATGAACACGTGGGATGCCGCGTTTGCGTCCTGCAGCGTCGCTGAAGAAGTCGTTGGGACAACTGCTGCTGCTGCAGTCGATGCAGCAACGAAGCTCAAGCGATTGAACAGCAGCAAACGCAGTCGCGTCAAAAAGAGCCGGACGACGACGCCACACGATGCACTGCAGCCTCAGCACACAACTGGTAACGCAACCCCACGAGCCGGAACGACGACTGACGTTTACGGTACTGCATCGCCATCGTCGACTGGCGTGAGCAGCAACACGCAGCAGCAGCAGCAGCAGCAGCAGCAGCTCTTGCCATCAACATCCACTGACGCGGTCGACAAGCTCGCCAAGAAGCACGAGAAACACGCCAAGAAGCGCAAATTGAAGCTCCAATTGAAAGAAAAGTACCGCCAAGTCAAGTGGGTCCAGTGCGAGAGCGCCGCGTGCGGCAAGTGGCGCGTCGTGCCGCCGTCGATCGACATTCGCGTCCTGCCTGCCGTGTGGTACTGTCCACTGAACACGTGGAGCCCAGAGCTCGCAGCGTGTGCGGCACCGAATCCACCCGAAGTCGACGTTTACTTGACCAAGTCGCACTCAAAGAGCAGCATCAGCAATAGCACGAGCCGCGCGAGCAAGAAAATGAAGACTGCAGCGAGCAGCAGTGACAGCAGCGCACACACGACTGGTGCAGCACAAGCAATGACGACATTGACGTCCACTGCTGCTGCTCCAGGCGCGTTGCACGCATCGAGTGGCGCGAGTCGCGTGGATGCTACAGCAGCAAACGCGCCGGTGCGACCGTCAGTCAAGCCTGCGAAAGCGCCGAAAGGCGGCGTGAACCCACCAGCAGTAGCGCATCCTCCTTATGGAAGCAGCAGCAACGCAGGCGATCTTACGAGTCGCAGTGTGACGTTCCCAGCAGCGATGGCTGTGACGGCAGCAAGCGGCGTGACGACTGGCGCACCGAGCACTCCAAACGCACTGCAGGCGACGCCTACGACGACCGACAGCCTCAATAGCCACAATAGCCACAATGCAACAGTATCCGCTGCTGCGTTGCCAGTACCGGCGCTCGCTGGCTCGACGACGCATACCCACACGCAAACAAGCAACAGCAGGAGCCGCACGAAGAACAGCCACAAGCTTTCGACCGGTGGTAGCAGTGGCAATGGCGTCCAGAAGATTGTATTGGAGTGGGCGCAGTGCGAGCAGTGCAACAAGTGGCGCAAACTGCCAGCGCACATCAAGTCGTCGACATTGCCGGACAAGTGGTTTTGTAGCATGAACCACTGGGACGTGGCGCGTGCGAGCTGTGCGACACCGGAAGAAGCGGATACGCTCGAGCCAGTCACCACAGCGACATCACCACTCCCGAGTTCGCAGAACTGGTACCCGATGCCGAGTAGCGGTCTTCACACCAATAGCAACAATAGCCACAACAGTGGGACGGGGCTGATTGGCACAGGCGAACGCAGTGGCAGTGGCCACAGCACGACGGTCGGCCGTTCGAAGCGCTCGAAGCTGAGCTACACAGACTTGCTGTTTGCTGGCGGCACCGGCCAGCTCCGCAAGACGTACACGTCCGAGTCGTCGACGCACACGTTTGAGGGACTCGATGATGGGCGACTGTATCGACGCGACGACCAGTACGCACGCAGCAGCATGTACCGATCCCACTCGCCAGCAATCGACGCACGTGGTGGTATTGATGCGACTGCGACTGGGAAACACGCCATGAAGCACAGTGGAACAGCAGCAGACGCTGACGCCGATGCGACGCGACCAGCGAGTTGTACGCGTGCAATAGACGCTAGCATTGCGCCATTGTCGCCCACAACAGCCACAACAGCCACAACAGCAACAACAGCAGCAGCAGCAACAACCGACAGCAATGCACTCGCACCACTTGTTGCTGCGAACGCACTGTCGATCGAACACGTCGCAGCGCTTGTACTGGACGCGATGGACTTGCGCTGCAGCCACTCGATCCGTGAATTGGTCGATGCGGCGACTGCGCGGCAGATGAACGCGACGAGTGACACAAACGACCACGCGCCAGCACAACTGTCGCAGGCACTCGTGGCGACGGCCGTGCACCATCTAGAACAGCAGGGACGGATTGCACGACAGAACGACGACGACGCGACGCAGTGGTGGAGCAATCGTCCTCACGACAGCGACGACGTTGCGACCGACGGCGCCGAGAGCGGCAGCAGCCCCCGTACAATGACGCAAACAGACGCACGTGTCGTTGGGACGAAGCGACGACGCCAATCGCACACGACGACCGACGCAACGTCTTTCCGTGCACCAATATCGACAATGCGACGGTACCGCAAAGTGCCGACGCGGCCATTGAAAGCGAGCAAGTGCTGGAAACTGGGCGGCGTGAGTGGTGCGTTGGCGTTTCCGATTGAGCGGTGACGTGCAGGAGGTAGAGAAACAAATAAGTAAGCTGTATGGAGAACGATAAGCAGAGAAGCAGATATTAGAGAGACACAAGGTGTATACAGACGCGCCGCATGTGGTTGACCACCGCGAGTCGGTATGCGGAGTGGCGGTTGCTTGCCCTCGCTCGAGTGGTGTCGCGACTACTGTACCGGTATTTAAGGGTTTGCATACCGGTACTTCAAAATGCATGTGTTTGGCATTCATGCATTTCCAGGGCCGATGACTTTGTAACAATATGCAATTTCAAATTTTTTGCAAATTCCTTTGTAAAATTTCTAAATGTGACTAAAAATATCCAAGTGTCCAGAAAGTGACGAAAAGCACGTCGATGTCGTTCGCTACGGTATTGAAAATGCTTGTACTATTACGACACTAAATAAGCTCGAAGTATGTTCTAATGGTGACTTACATGACCAAACTTGTTCACAAGGAGTCTTAAAAACCACTATCAGCAAACAACATTGGGTGTTTTCGATCAAAGTATGCACAAGGGGGATATAGACGAAACGTATGATATGACAGACAAAAAGATGTGACACCAAATCGGTGGATTTTGACACATAAATGGTATCACAGTCAAAACATCTGTCACCAAATGTATTCAGCTCCGGTTGTGACATCTTATCGTGATTGAATCCGAGGTTTTTGGCAAAAAGCCATTACAATAAAACCCAAGTGTACCACGTGCCATATCAATACGTCTGGGTCTGTACTGCTGATCAAATACACTTATTCGAAACAGCAGGTCAAGCAAGTTATTGCAAAACAATATGTACCGATACCGGTACTTGTGAAATTGTCATGGATGCATTGAAGTAGTTATACCTGTACATTAACAGCAGGCAAACCCCTCAAAATGATACATGCATTTAAGGCATCCTATTCATTTATTGTTTCAGAGTATAAATCACCGGTGTATCGAGTTCAGCAGTTCAAAACTCGCTGACCAGACGAACGACGATCGAAAAACAGGTGATCGCATGCGTTGCCTTCTTTGACGCTCACGTTCTCATATCTCTGTGAACACGAAGTCGCCATGAATACAAGCCAGACGTTCGCTGCATACAGTTGTGGCTCGTGCGTGTGTATTGCGTGTGCACGCTCTCTCTACTCTGTCATTCAAGCTGCAGATGTTTGCATGATCACACTCACAGACATGGTGTTGGGTCTGTTACACGTTGTAGGCCGGCGGCATCAACATATCGAACCTGCGCGGACACTACCCTCGCAGTGAGATCCGTCCCTCACTGTGCACGTGCTGGCAGGCTACATGCTGCGGTTACTGCTCCTCGGTCTAACGGAAGCTCTGCAGTTCTATGTGCTCGTTGACGACCTTCCGCTCAAGACGCGAACGAGCACGACACGCAGCACCTTTACGAACGCTGGGCGGTCGGTCGTGTGGTGGTGTTGCACTCATCATAGGACGACCTTGGCTGTAGGTAGACCTTGGAGCGTGCTGTAGGTAGACAATAGTTACACGCAGACGAGCGAGTAGATGAACGAGCGAGACGTAGAGTTGTTGCTGCTGTGGTGTCCGTAGGTCCACGTCGTAGAACGATACATGTAAACGAGCGACGAGACAGATGAGCAAGTAGGACAAGCGAGACATGAGCGGGCTGGGAAGTCCGGTGAGGTGGGCGGTGACTGACGTGTGTATGCACGTCGTGTAAAGTCGTAGTGAGAACCACCGCCTCTGGATTGTGTAGTTAGGAGCGAGCAGAGGGAGCGCTAGCTTGTGTGTCTGCCTACCTCTCAATCCTAGCAACCAACCAACAGCAAGGCGCGGTAGAGCGCGAGAGCGAGACGGTGGACAGTGGAGCTTGAAGGTTGACACGGTGAATTGTCCTCGCTATCTTTGTGTTTGCGATGTGTGCGATGCGTCGCGGTTGCGGATTGCTAGCTTCTGTGCATTGGTCAAGCGAGTGTATGTAGTGGCGCGCGTCGACATGTTGCAGTTGATTGATGACGTGGTGCTTTGATGTGTGAACTTCAGTTGTATACAGGAGTATAGAGACAAATGAGGTTGCATTCGATTTGGTCGTTTGTCATGTAGTAAAATCAATGTGTCTGCTTATCATCACACCATCGACCCAACAGCGAGTGCTTTGAGCAGCTCCGTGCGGCGACGGTGCATCTTGGCGTCTCTCTCGTTCGTCACGCGCGCATCGAGGTCGATACTGAATGCGTAGAAGCGCTCGCTTGCACTCGTTCCCAGTGGCGCAAGAAGCGGCGACTGGAAGGCATCGACTTTTGGGATAGCGTCGTCGTCTGTCGTAGTAATTGGGATACTGTTGTGTAGAGCTACGCGACTCGGCAAAGTGCTACTGGTGATGGCACCGACGTTGACGCTCGAGTCGCTTCGTGCGAGTCCAACGCGATGTGCAAAGCGCTGCTGATCGGTCGTCACCAATGTACTTAGCGGCAGTGTGGGTGCTGCACGCGACGCAGCACTTGCTAGTGGCGCGACGCCTGCTGTGCGACGCAGCGTCGCGTCAATTGCGTCTGCTCCAACGTCAGTGAGCGTCGTTAGGGGAGTGATCATCGCGTTTGCGCCATGTGCAAGCAGCAGGCGCTTTGCGCTTGCAGCATCAGATACGAGCTCGCAATCAGTTGACGATATTGACGCCAGCAAGACGCTCGCAGCAACGAGCGCGCGCCAGTCGTACAGCTCCAGCGACGACGTCTGTGCGACTGTGACGCCGTGTAAGGACATTAACGCAGGCGCAGCAGCAGCAATTGATGACGCTAAGCGACTGCTTCGAAGGCTACAGAGCGCGTCGGCAGTGCGTAGATCATAGAGCATCTGGACGCCGCTCGAGTACGCGACGCCGACGACTGGGACGTCGAGAGTCGTAGTCGACGCAGTGATCGCAGTGATTGAAATGCGCTGTTCGCTCGACGCGTTCGTCGTGTTCAAAGGTGCTGCTGGCGACGTCACTGTACGCAGCAGCTGCGGTGACAAGCGATTCGTAATGTCGTAGAACCGCACGTGTGAACATGATGCACTGAATGCGACAATAAACACAGTGTCATACAGCACGAGGCTGTTAATGCGCGCATCCATGGCAGTGCTTGCTGCTGAAGGCGACGATGCGCTGCTGCTGCTACTGACAGACGGAAGCGGTGCTGCTGACAAGTGCACGACGTCGACCTCGTGGAGTGTGTCCCATACGACTATCGATCCGTCGGCGAGGCCAACGACGAGGAACTGCGTCGATGCGTCGAGTGCAGAGCTCGTGATCGCTGCGACGTGGTGCCACGATGTCGTCAGTGTCGCTGACGATGCTGCACTCGACACACTAGTAGCTGTTGTGGGTGGGAGCGTGTACTTGCACACGCTCGTGTCGTAGCAAACGATGATCGCGTACGTGGTTCTCGCTACATTTGTCAACAACGACGCCTGCGTACGCGACACCGGTGATGGCGAGACGACAAAGTGGACGCGCGTCGCCAGTGCGTAGGTGGTGTCACGGCTCGCGACAGCGTCGACGTCGATCGTCGCGACGACTGCAGTTGGAGTTGCGGCGCTGCAGTCGAGCACAGTGCTCATAGTGTTGCTACTGCTGCTGTCGTCGTTGTCGTCCACAAGCGCTGCTGTCGAGTCGCTTGTACGACGCACGTTGCTGCTGCTCGGGAGCTGGAACACTGTGATGCGGTTTGGTCCTGTTGGCAGTGCGAGGAACTGCGCGTCGGGCGCTACTTCGATCCAGTCGAGGCTGTCGAAAGTAACAGTTGCAATCAGCTGCAACAACAACAGCGGCAGGGACGGTGTAGTCGCACTGGACGCTGTATGTGTGCAGCCATTTAGGAGAGCATCCACGCCAGTGAGTTCGTAGACAAACGCAGATGTCGTGCGTGTCGTGGTGCTCGTGTGCTGCTGCTCATTGCTTGCTATGGTTGCAGCTGCTGCTGTTGTCACGACGACTGTAGCACGCACGCCAAAGACTAGCGCTGCAGCAGTGTTGAGCGTCGCAGTGCGAACGCGAATCGGTGTGACGTCCACGGCTTCCAACGATGCTGTGAAGTTCTCAGTCGCTGGTGCTTCAGATGGCGCACTGTCATCGTGCTCGTCCTCGTTTGTATGAAGCGGAAGGATGCATTCGACGATCGCTTCAAGACTCTGTACATGCACCAACTGCAGCACTATGCGACTTCTACTGTTGACACTGAGGTTGATTGCAGCGTCGCTGCCTGCTCGATCGTCTAGTGCAACGAGCACAAGCGGTAGTGTTTCGTGTTGCGCAGTCGCAAGCACGTGTTTCGTGTCCCCAAAGTCCTTGCGCTCAAAGCGCTTGCAGCAGCGTTTCTTCGCGTCCTCGTAGTCGTCTATAGGCGTCAGCGACGCGCCACTTGCATTGCTGGGGCTGAGGCCACCGCTGCTGCCACCTTGTGAGCGCGCAGTCACGGCGAGCGCCGCTGCTGCCTCGGCCTTATAGCGCACGCTCTGCTGCGTGATGCACTCCCACGCAGAGTCAAGAATAGCGCTATCGAGCACTTTGACAATGCGTCGAAACGGCTGCGGCAGGCGCGCAAACACGCGCTCTGGGTCGACGTGGTCTGCAGGTCGCGACAGCTCGATCCAGCGCAAAAACTTGGTCGCCTGTACTGCACCAGTCGGTGCCTGGAAGTGCGCGACGAGCGTCCGAGCTGTCTTGCGTGGGAAGAAGATGTTGTTGTCTTCGAGTGTCTGCACAAATCGGTCGGGAAGCACGAGTCCACGTCGCGCCGCCTCGGGGTCGCTCAGCAGTGACTAAGAGAGAGAGTAAGTGCATCTGTGCATTATTACCACACAAAGGAAGCGCATGTGCGTGCATTGTTGCGCACCTTCCATGATGCGTCCCAGTGCGCTTGTTCGTGGATGCAAATTTTGCTGTGGGATGCATGACCACAATGATGAAGTGCATGTGTTAGGTCTGTGACCATAACAGAAGTACGGCGATGGCGAATGACAACTGTGGATAATGAAATCGCGAGCGCCAGCAGCGGCGCACCGAATGTGCTGCCGGACCGGCTCGAGGTCGCCACGTGCGCTCATCTTTACGTGACTAAGTGAGGGCGTCAGCGGATTCAGTCATCCGAGATAGTATATATAATCTGCTTCAACTTGTCAAAGTGATTTCATAGCACTAACCACTTTTGTTGCATAACACTAACAAAAAGACACAGATACTTGAAACATATTTTAGAACGATGTGGCTGTTTATATTGTATACTGTGTTTTTCCGAGAGAGTACGGCAACCAATCCACCGCCATTCCTATGCTGCACACTGCCAAATTATGAGTTTCCCAATGGTCGCACGATTGAGTGAAATTTTGAATTCAAATCATGTACAGCGACTTGATTATACAATTGGATCACGATTAAACAATTTTCAGTTTAAAAACATCGAACAACCACTACCTTCAGCTGCGTACATTTTTACTTGACTAAGTTAGCGACTTGTAGTGTGTAGTATACGCCTGAACGCAGTGTCACTTCAACTTGTCGAAGTGATTACGTTATATCGTTATGTCACGTATAAACGCCGCTCTACATTACTTAATAATGATGCGGTGGACGAAGCATACAATACTGTTTGAGCGACTTTAATAGCTACATCAAATAATCTAAAACATGTAATATCTCTTATATTTGGCTTGAGGCAATATCATTTCCACATTAGTATCAAACAAATGTTACGGTTGCGAAGACAACATTTTTATAGGCATATCACTTTCTATATTGACAAGATACATGTTTTCAAACATATTGCTATGCACTTATAGGTTATTATGCAAGCATACAAAATTAACAGTCATGGACGATAGCACGATTGTCATGATGCGATTTGCAACAATCAATAGCGAAGTCTTTCTAGTCGCGAAGTCTTAGTTGTTGTGCTATAACGTGGGGGAGGGCTTCAATACTTTGCTTAATGCCCTCGGTGGCTGAAGAGAAGATGAACATGAGTGAAATAGACTTTGAGTTCAGCTCGGGTAATGAATATGGTGTGTCGTCTGCGGCGATGGTCCCCAAATAACACTGTATACTCTAGCTTGAAACGACAATTGCAATTATTATGAATATCTCGGTAGAATATGTGTCTTGACTGGTGTTAATGTAAGATATAATCCCGCTTCTTTCTTATTGTTCCAGACGGTTTGTTGTTTGCAGACACAAATGGCATAAATCAATCAAAAGACGAACTCAGGTTTACTTGTAGACACAGGCATAACAGCAAATTGTATTCACATAGCACTAACGCAATCGATTCGCAATTGGTAATTACTTTTGTGAGCACAGGAAGAGGATTCGGATAAAATGTAGGTCAAATATCCGGAGCAACAAATGGAACTCGGTATCTTAGTGAAAATATCGAGTTAGTTGTAACGCGTAGCCCTGCTGCTGGACATGCATTAAGTGAAGTAAAAGATTTTCATTTACAAGACGTAAGTAGTGATGATGTGGTGCATAATATCGTATATATATATCAAGTACATGTACAAATTTCGAGTTAATCAGATGTTACGTCAGAGATATTGTGATGATTTTATTGACTCAAGTCAAGAATACATTTCTAGCTTTTGCATCGATTAGGAAATTTTTATTCAATTTTGATTGCTGTTCCGGTTCATTTTATGCTACAGATATTATCAGTATGTTGAGCCTAACTTGGAAACATGACAATACTTTTGGCACTAAATGGTAATTAACTCTAAACTTCTTAGAGTAGGACCCCACTGCATCAGAAAATTCTATACGTAGTTTGGACTGCATTCAAAAGAAAGTACTCGACTTGGATTTTAATTGACTGCCACACAATCAGGCCACATACACTACAAAAACTGCGACAGGTGTCGCTTCAACCTGTCAAAGCAATAAACAGCACTTCGGTTTAATATGTATCATGTAAGGATTCACTCTTATGAGTATATTTCTACTGTACAATACGAAACATAGAAGCGCTTGTATGGGCTGGACAAAACACGTTTGTAATGCATTTGCTGATTGAATAACGTGTATGCCAGTATTCACACGAGCCTAAACGCAGTACAACACCTTGGATGACATCATAACAATTGACGCTTGTGTCAATACTGCACATAAAACACCATTGTATATCGAAACAGCGCTTGTAATGCTATATATAGTTCTACGTGTGTTGATTTTACTGCGAGCATCGCTGACTGACTTAACACATACGGTGACACGTCATGTCTTTGGTTTCTGCAGTTTGAGTGTGGCTTGCAATATAATCAAGCAGAAATATTATATACAAGTGGCGTTAATGCATATAGCAAGCTGATGAGTACAACATATACAACTGCCTGATTCAGATGCTAGTGGTCCTTATTGCGGTATCATACGCTTATAGAGATTAGTACAAGGAATGGAGCTGAGCGTTTGATAGCATCAAGCATGTATACTTTATTATATCTGAATAAATATTCTTTGTGCGTTAATTGGGTATTGTACCTCTTAGAGAAATAAAATTATATCCTTAACATGACGTTATACTTTGCAAAGCTGTATTTCTTGTACACACATAAGCAGCAGTGTTGATGCTAGTCATACGGGTGTAACAAATCGTGTGCCACTCGAGCGGAGAATATAAATACCGGGGAATATACCATATACTTATCGTCGTGTGTTAAGAGCGTTTTAAAATATATTCGAACATCGTGTCCTTTTCATTAGTAACATATTTAAGCATGAGCCAAAACAAACAGTTGTGTGTTATTTCGACAACATACAAGCAGAAACACCAAAAGTCAATGTCAATTAACAAACATAATTGGTGCGATTTGCAACTTTCACTATGAAGTACACTAGTCAAAAGTCTTAGTTGATTAGCATCAATGTGAGAGGCTTCAACACTACACCCAATGCACTCGATGACTGGATTAAACCGGGTGTTTAGGAACACAGCCTTTCAGTTCAACTTGAATTTGTTGGCGTAGCATCGTGTATTCAGCCGATTTCCTTATGGCACTGTCTTTCCCAATTAAAATGACAATTGCAAGGTATATATAATGTGTAAAGAATATGTGTTCAAACCGGTTTAATTCGTATCTGCACATTAATGCAAAGATTGAGATCAAATCGCAGTCATGGTACCATCTAAATGCACTTCGCTGTGTCTTAAATGTATAACAGGATTACTAGCAGCAAACAAACATTACCCTCCATACAATTGTAGCCTTTTGCCCGTCAAGTGCAGTAATACGAGTAACTAGTAACATTGCGGCGAAAGATTGGTAGCCATGCCACAATAAACGCCAATACATAAAACCATGTTGCAATTGTCACCATTGGGTATTACAAATATAGTGCAGCGGATTTGTTGAAAATGTGTCGTTATAATAGCTGTTCTCAAAAACTAGCACCACGATTCCAAATCGGAAAACATTGAAAATCAGCCATATTCAAAGGTAAACTCATTATAATACAAGAATCCACCTTTATCAAACCAATGTTCTTATAGCTGCTTACACTCGATTAATCTCGATTGTGTTCCTTTTTGAATTTGCTGTCTCCCCTTTTGAAAACTGTTGTGATATATAGCATTTTGACTTACCAATAAATAAGACTTGTTTTGATTTGGGTTGCTTGGGTGACATCATGTACGCTACAATTTACCATTACTCAGCATGCCAAGCATGAATTAGGAATATACAAGGTAATGTTGGCACTCACATGAGAACATTCAACACTGTGCTATTAGGCATGATCTTGCACATTAATAATTATGGAATGGAAAAAGCGCCAAATGACGGGGTACGTCATTTGCTTTATGCTATTTTGAAACGTGTCGTGTTTAGCGTAATTCGTCTTTGTATCTAGATCAGGCCAGTCCTGCTCTTCACGTAAGCGAACAGCTAAACGGCGCTGGTCCTGTGTCTTGAGGAAGTGCAGACTTCGACAAAGCGAACTCTCCTTAGGAGAGCCGGTTGCCTTAGCCAAGCTGGTCTTGGGCCGAAGGTCTCAGAGAGAGAGGGAAGCGGAGGCGACTTGTGTGCTTGATGGTAAAATTGCAACTGAATTAAAAAACTGTCGTGGTTAATGATGACCCCGATGTGGTGCAGCAGTAGGATTTGTCACTGCCGCTAGCAGCGTGCCGCGAGTAGCACGTCTGTGCTGATCCAGTGCGCGCTCGTAGTTCCCAACAACAGTGCGCAACTGTAAAAGGCCGCGGTTTCCTACAGTCCCTCAAGCACGGCTTGCACGCTTGTGCGACTTGAGGAAGCATCCCGACTTGAAGGGAAGAAGACTTAAGTATTTGAATGTATCATTGCAACAGAATTGAAAAGCTGTTGTGGTTAATGCGCTGCTTCTAATGCACCTGAAAGGATTCTAGAGGTTTTACGAGTAAAACCTCATGCCTGCATATAAAACCTACTATCCTAATATAAACCTTGAGTACACTGAGGTTCAACCCACACACCTTGAACTTGAAATCTGACAAGAAGGTTCCCTGCGACGTGATTGGCCGAAGCCCCACACTTGAACCCAGACAATGACGCTCGACGTGTCGCTCGTCGTGTTCCCTCAAGAATACTTCAGATTTAGGAACCATCATTCCGGGCATGATTACTACATGTCCTATGACATCATCCAATGACGTCACCAGTGCACATGGGTATCGGAGGTATTACCGGTGTCATACCGGTAACTGCCACCCATGGGGCACTAAGATGTGATGTGTACCACACATATCGACGTCCATTTAATGGCCCATTACATAAATCTTCTTGGTGCCTAGATCAGGTAAGTAATAAAGTTATTTGCATCGCTAGTTCTGGTTACAATTTTTGGCACTCCTGATCGATTGTCCCGCTTGTACGGTCAAAACTTTGAATATCCAACAATTTCGTTTTCGGTTAAATTTGCGTGTACTAAATTATGTATGCTTTTGAGCAAGGGACCGTAGCCGAACCAGACACTATGTAGACTGCCAAGCGGCGTCCGTTAGTGATCTGAGTAGGCGGGCCCAGCAACCTCCGTGTACCAATCGAAGATGACAATGCTTACCACAAGTTAGTACCTAGATTTGCACACTTTTGGCACAAGTACCTATTTCATATACATTTTATTTACTCTTCTTCCAGGGCTATAGTTCATGAAAGCCCATTTTAAATACTATTCGAATAATGTTATGAGCTTGAGCAGGCAATCACATCATTACTGCCTAAATAGTAATGCAATACTAGATTTAGACACCACGTAGCACAATCAAAATGTAGTACATACAAAATCCTCAAATCGAAACACCAGCATTATCACATATCCCGTCCAAAACAATACGAACAAATTTCGAAGGCAAATGGAACTATTGCCTTTGATAATGATAACAAAGCAAGTCAATCGACTGGTTCAAAACAGCCAAATCTGCAATGGTCTACACACGACCGCCTCAAGCCCAGAAGAGCGCCATGCGCAAGCAGCTTGTCGAGTCTGCAACCATGTCGCACATGCACCTCGCACGATGGGCAACTAGCAAGTTCAAGCTTCCGCAACCGCCATCGCGTACGACCATCCACCGCATTCTCAGAGAGCAAGATGACAGCTCTCGCTTGCGATCGGACAAATCGACACGAGCTGTGACGAGATCAGCTCTTGACGACAGTTTTGCTACGTGGGTTCGGACGTGCGAAGAGTTGCATCTTCCTGTCGTCACAGGGGAGACGATCCGAGAGAAAGCAAGCAAGATCCGCGAAGGCCTGATTGCTACGGCGCCGGACTCATCAGAAGCACTTGCTGCGCTACGATTCTCGAACGGCTGGCTCGGCAGGTTCCTAAAGCGACACAGCTTGTCGTCACGCCGCTTGCATGGCGAGGCAGCATCCGCCAGTCAAGAGGTCATCAAGCAAGGCAGGAAGGACCTCAAGAAGATTACGCAAGGGTACGCAAAACGAGATGTATTTAACATGGATGAGACTGCCTATTACTATTGCTCTGTCCCCTCACAATCGATCTCTTCTCGCCAACTATCGGGTCGCAAGATGGTCAAGAAGCGCTTGACAGTTGCTATCGCATGCAATGCCGACGGGTCCACAAAGCTCCCGCTGCTCTTTGTCGGCTCGAGTCGGCAGCCGCGGTGTTTTCATTAGTAGA
>JAADXH010000279.1:0-28175 GCA_023337595.1 Globisporangium camurandrum
AATTCTGAAGATATGAAAAGTGCTCTAGAATGCTCAGATTGACATAAACCACATATCTAAACAGCATCGATCAAATCGTAGCCGTTCAAAAGTTACTGATCAAAACGTGGGTGGTTTTAAGTTTTTGACCTGGGGTGTATGCCGTGTTCAACGAGCGTCAGCGTCAACGCCAAAGACAACGACGCACGCCAAAGTACCAGTGTTTATCTAGCGTCGTCGCCAACAACACTGAAGCTAGCAACGATGGCCGAGCCACATATGAAGACTGCGGGCGTCCCCAAGTACATCCGCCACCAGGACGATGTCCCTACGAACGCGATTACACCCACTGCCGAGGTCGCGGCGGAGTTTAAGCAACTAAAGATGCGCCGCAAGTACCGCTTCTTGATGTTTAAGATCGACGGCGCGAACGTCATCGTCGATGCTCACGGACCGCCCAGTGCGACGTTCAGTGACTTTATTGCTGCGCTACCCGACTCGGACTGCCGCTACGCAGTGTACGATCACGAGTTCCTCACAACCGACGGCCGCAAGTCGAGCAAACTGTTCTTCGTCACCTGGTACGTTCGTGATTGCGTGTGTTTGCCTGTCTACTAGCATGCGCAACGTTCGATCGTGTCGCCACGCGGCACTGTGATATCTCCTCTCGATCACTCACGTCGCTACTCATGGTGATTTGTGTGGCTGCGTCTACCGTTCTACAATACAAAAGGATCCCGCACAACTCCAATCCGGCATACAAGATGGCGTACACGCACGCAAAGAGCACGACCCGCGCAGTCTGCGACGGTGCACTCGACGTGAACGCAAACTCGAAGCGCGAGATCGAACAAACCATCGGCGTCCCTGCAACGAGCGGCGTAGCGTCCGACTCGGACAGCGACTTTGACGACTAAGAGAAGCGCGAACTTAGTGAGGAGTGATGCGAACTTAGCAGTGGACAAACAATCATCAAGCGAGCGTCTCTATTGCACTTATCAACGTCAATCTTTGTACCTACTAAGCTATTACACCTTGCGCTTCTTCTGCCGCATCCCATGCAACTGGCTCTCGTGCGCTGCCTCTCGCTTGCGCGCACTGTCTTGAACCGCCTGTGCGTCCTGCTCGTCGCGCCGCCGACGCTTCTCCGCAGCTGCTTTCTCAGCCGCGCGCGTATGTTTGAGAAACAAGTACCGCGTGTATTCGACAGTGAGCATCCGCAGCACCGCGACGGCTGGACCCGAGCGGTCGCGTAAGTACGCACGCGCGAGCTCGAGCCGGCTAAGTGCGTACGCGTCCCACGGCCGCACGAGCTGGATCACTTCTGTAAAGTACGCATCGAGCGTCTGCGTGAGCTGCAATAGTTTGTTCGGTGGACTTGTGTTAGCGGCAATCGCAGCTTGTGGTGCTGCATCGGTCGTTTGTAGTGTTGTTGGTATTGCGACTGGTGCTGGCTCTGCCGCTGCTGGTGCGTCGTGCATTGTGACGATAGCTTCTGCTGCAGTCTCGTCGCTTTGAACGGATGCTGGCACTTGTGCTGCTGTCGTATCTGCTGGCGTTTGTGCTGCTGGAGTTGTCTCTGTCACTCGCATCGTATGTGCTGCTGCCGCAACATCGCTACTCGATTCGTTCTTGACGTGCGCTGCACTGTCGACTGTCGAGGACGGCGACGACGCACCTGCAACTGCTGCTGCTGCTGCTGCTGCTGTTGTTGTTGCTTGTTCGTGCGAGAGCGTTGCAATCGCACCGGCAAGGCGAATGAGCTGCGCAACGTACGCGAGCCACTTGGTCGTGCGCTGGACGTTGATGCGATCCAGCTTTGGTGGCGCGAGCGCTGCGACAGCTGCGACTGGTGGCGTCTCGACTGCAACGTCAACTGTTACAGCAGCCGCAACGCCATTGAGTGTCGTTGTTCCAACTGCCGACGAATCGTTATTGGTATTGCTGTTGCTGCTGTTTCGTTTGCTGCGACTCCGCTCCATCGACACTGGCTTCCCACCGTTTGCCGCTTCAATTGCAGGCGGCATCGTCGGTTGTTGCTGCTCCTTTGCTGCTTCGAGTGTTGGCGCTTCAGCAGTCTCAGTCTCAATCGTCTCCATCTCACGCTCTGTGTGTTCGTTCACAAAGCACCCACCGAGTGCAAACCGACTCGTCTTGGGTGGAAACTGTAAGACTTTGTCATCACCGTCGGTAAACGACGCCAGCAATCCGCTGACGTCGACGTCACAGTCGCACTTTCCACATACGACATCGTCTGCGACCGAGACGCCGGCGAGGCGCATCGGCAGCTCGACGTCGCGCCACTGGCCACGCACGACGAGCGCCAACGTGTTCTTCGTACTACAACTTGCAGCCGCAGCCGACAATGCGTCTTGTGCACTCGCCCCATCGTCGTCCACAGCAACTGGCGCTTTCAAATGATGGCGCGTCGTACAGCCCCAGTGCTGTGCGTGCGGCGTCGTCGCATGCGTACAATACAACACGTGCTGCCGCTGCTGGAACGGCGTGCGACAGACTGCGCACTTCTCCAACTCGTGGAGCGCGCCTGCGTACTTTGCAACCAGTCGCTTCGGATCGAACGTTTGCTGGAGTAGCGTGTAGAGGGCGTCGCTCATTTCGAGATTATCGCCCAGCTGGACGCGCGGCGTCGACGGCGCAATGCGATAGACGACGCGCAGTTGTGGGAGCGTGCCGATAAACAACTGCAACACTTGGAGATGTCGCAGCTGCGGTGTCGGTGGAATCGTCTTGCTGGCTTTCAAGCCGCGTTTGTACAATCCAACGAGCTTCGGCGCCACGGCCTTTACAAATGCGTGGTACGATCCAATCGCGTGCACGTCTAAGCGGCGCTGCACGGCCTCGAGACGGACCATTGTCTCCCGACCCGTGACTGCAACGACTGCTGGCGACAGCAGCAACTGCAAGAGCGAGTGCGCGTTTACGAATGGCGTTTCTGTGCCGCCATGGCGATTGCAGTATGCGTGGTACTCGACGAGCTGTCCAACGGGCGGCGATCGGATTGCAACGAGACCATTGCTGCTGCGATGCGCACACAGTACGTGGAAGCACTGGCCGCAGTTGATGCGATAGCATTGTATCCGCACGCCGCTGCTCGATGCACAAAAGCAACATGGCGACGACGGCGCACTGAGCGCATAGTTGAACACGTCCAACGTGCTGCTGGGTGGCAGTGTTGGCGGTGCTGTTGGAGGTGTTGGTGATGGCGATGGCGGCAATGGCGCTGGGAGAGACTGTGGTGGCGGCTCTGGCGTAGCAGCAGGCGCTGCGTCGTGCGTACGCAAGTCGCTCTCGTGGCTCCGTGTGCTGCGTGTTGGGAGCTGCGGCACTGGCGCTGGCTTGATACGATGCGCTGCTGCTGCTGCGTCCTTGGAGGCAGCAGCAACAGACGTGGGCGGCGCCGGGACGTACTCGAATGTGTACGGATCCCAGCGACTGCAAAGCACGTGTGCAAACGTTGTTGCGTTCTTTGTTGCTGTTGTCGTAGATGGTGGTGGCTGGAAGCGCCAGGCACTCGTGTCAACGCGCTTCATGACACGATCGCCAGCTAGCTGGTCGCAAAACACACACTGGAGTGCGTCGACGTTCGCGACGTGCTCCAAACAGCAGTCGCACGTCCACGTTATCGTGTCGCTCACGTCGTTTGCGGTTGTTTCATTGGTGACAGTTTGCTGCTGCTGCAGTTGTGCTGCCGGTGGTTGCTCGTTGGTGCTGCTTGCAGGCGGCGACGCATCGATGCTGACGATCGAGTCGCCGTAGCAACGGGTGTGAACTGCAATGTTGCAGCCCACGCACACGCGGAGATCGCTCGAGTCGTCACTATCGCATTCTCGGCACACGATAGTCACAATGCTTTCAGCGGTATCCGTACTTTGTACAGCACTCGCACTCGCATCTGTCGCTGGATTCGCGGCGACGACGCTGTCACAGATCACGCCTGGTAGCGAAGCGTCGGACGCGGCGCGCGACACCTCCACACCCACTGCGTCTGCCGCGCTGTAGTCAGTAGCAGGGGGTGGTTCGATATGCGCCACATCTCCAAAGCTGTGCGCGTGCGCGGGCAGTGCCACGTGGTACGCGCTGTCACGCACCGCGCCGTGGACGACCACTGGATCCGTCATCTTCTTGTGACGATGTATTTTGTATTCCGCACTCAATTTTTTGCTCGTTCGCGGCTACTCATACCGCACATACAAAAATCAAGTACAATCATTTGTTGTCTTGATCAAACGCATCGTGTTAAACGCGCGGGAAGGACACTTTCGTCAAAGCTAACGAAACCAGCGGAAAATCGTCAGCACTTGCGAATTCACCCACAAGGACCCATGTTGTTGCTGCTGTCGACGAGCAGGACGACTGCCTACAGCTATGGCTACGGATCCTCGCTGCCAATACGCGTTTCCTGTCGCTCTTCCTCACTCTCCCTTGCTCTTTCGGTCTACAAGGCCTCGTGGTCGAGTTCGCACACGCTCAAGCGCACGCACGCTTGCTGCACTCTAACGACACGCACTTCTCTGTAGCTTACAGCTACGCAAAGTTGCCGTTCGCAACGCGGCGGTTCTTGATCGCCGGTGCGTCGGCAGCAAAGCGATAGCGCAGCGCGTTGAAGCGACAGAGCGCGTCGTCAATGTTCACGTACGTGCCCTGGAGGTGACGCACGCCGTTCGACTCGGCCGTGAATTGCGTCCGGCCGTGCAGGACGCTGCATGTCACGCGCAAGGCACAAAGCGCAAAGCGCAAAACGCAAGCAATCGATCCACACACACATCCATCGGTTAGTCAGTCGTTTGCAGAAGCAATGCGCATGTCGTAAAGTACGCTTGCAACCGCGCACTTGAGTCGCATGCGCACTTACCGGCGTTGGTTGAAGATCACCGTGTCGCCCTGTTTCAGCTTGAACGCAATCGTGTGGCGGCCGCTCTCGACAATGTCGTGGAAGATTTTGTACGCCGCGTAGTACGGCGCAACGTCGTCGAATGGGACTTTCAACGGTCCTTCAAACGGCGGACTCCAGTGCACCGCAACGACCTGTATGTAGGTCAATGTACGTCATTTAGGCTCTAAAGTACGCATTTTATCCTACGCGATGTACGCACCTCGTTCCGATGGTTCAATTGAATGTGCGGGCGCTGGTACTCCATAATCGCAGGGTTACTCCGATTCAAGTGATGCTTCTTGAACGTCGCAGGAACGCGACAGAGCGTCGCAAAGTGCGCCGGGTGCTGGTTTTGGAACTCGGACGCGACTGCAAACACGTCGACAAACGTCGATTCGCCACCCGTGACCGTTGCGTCGAAGCGCAACGCGTGGAGGAACTGGAGCCCCGGTGGCGATTCGTAGTACGCGAGATCGAGGTGGTGCTTCAGATGGTGCGTCGTGTACGCAATGTTCACCTATGCGATAACATATGAATGAGAAATAGTGAGTGCGTACTTAAGCAAATCAATTTATTGTAGCGGCGTTCAGTACGCAGACGCACCGGATCCTGTTCGGCAACGACGTCAAATGTGTCGCCATACAGGAACCTGCACACACACACACACACAACAGCGTCGATACGTTGCAGCAAATCGAGCCAGTGTGAGTACGCTTGGACGCCCAAACGAACGACAGCAATGCTCCATTAAGTACGCACGACAACAGCAACGACAACGTACGCGTGCGACACGGGCGCAATGCGTTCAGCAATCTGCTTCACGGTTCCAGACTCTGCGGGCGTGTCCTCGACAACAGCAACGCCATGCTCGACGACCTGGTGGAGCAGCTGAAACAGCCCTTCGTCGTTCGTCGTGTCCATGACGCGCGCAAACGCAGCCGTCGGGACAGCAGCGCTAGGTGCGAGCGCCACTGGCGCAAGGTCCCGAGCGCGCTGGTCGAGCGACTGCGACGCATAGCAATTGTCACGGAGCCACGACCACGGGAACGAGCTCGTGTGGCTATCGGCGCCAGCCCAAACGATGTTGAGCGTATTGCCTTTCACTGATGTGTACGACAATGCAATCAGTAAGTGCGCATGCATGCTCAAAACGTTGCATAGAAAGTACAAAGTACGCACGAAAGATGTCGTCGATCTCAATGTCCGGGTCAATGTCCGAGCTATTGACGAGGCGCTGGCCCGTTTCGTGCTGACACGCTGGGCACAAGCACCACGCCCGCAGGTGGAGCAAGTGGTACCGACTCACGTGGCCGTCGGTCCACTTGAGTGCGATGTGATCGCGCGCTTGGATGTCCATGCCAAGGAGCTGGAGGTGCACCAGCACATAGAAACGCACAGCAACAGCAGTGAGTAAAGCAGCAGTGGATGGAGTCAATTGGGTGGTGCAGTAGCAGCAAACGTACCCCGAGTGGACCTGCACGCCCCTCTGCTTGGTCATGGACGATAAACTCGTTCGTCGCAAAGTGACGGCGCTGCAGCCGTGACGCTGCGGATGTGGCTGCTACGACAAAGATGGTCGCAACGAGAGCGTGTGCATGTGTCCGTTAGTCTACAGCTCGATGTATTGCACGTCCGTCTCCCCTCTTTCATTCGCCAGGCTCGGCAGAGGTGACCGAGTCATCTCATGTCGCTGCCACGAACCTCCAGAGCACTTTGCAAGCGCTGCACGCATCGCAAGCGAGCGGCACGACGCAGCAGTAGCTACAGCAGTCGCGTGTGAAGGGAATGCCGCAGCAGCAGTGGCCGCCGCAGCGCGGGGCAATGCACGAGAGACGACTGCGCGCATCAGAGCCCGTCGTCGTCACCGCAGAAGCTTGTCGCTTGATGTCGTGTTTCGATTGCGTCACGTTTCAGAAGTGCGAGATTTGCTTGTCTAGGACATTTGTGTGTTCATTTACAAATATATATATCAATGTTACTTTTGGTACAAATGGTATTTTTTGGTCACAAAGGCAACACTGCAAAACAACTCCAACAACGACGATGACGACATGCGCATAGGAGCTTGCGTTGGATTACAACCAGTGCGTATCGCTCTTTCCTGCCGCCTACTGCTTCACTACACTGCAGCGCGCTATGCGACGATCTGCGACGCGTTCTTGCTCGCGTGCGTGATGATCTTGTCGAGGAACTCGCGCACTTGGGTCGTGTTGCGGAGCGTAAAGTACGCACCCGTGTGCACGTCGTGCTCCGTGACGATGATGCCTGCGCCTTTGCGGGCCGGCGATGCGCGGAACACGTCGAATGCGTCTTCGTCCGTCGTGTCGTCGCCAATGTAGATCGTAAACACGTCGTCGTGCTGGTCAAGCCCGAGTGCTTGCAAGAGCCACACGAGCGCTTTGCCCTTGTGCCAGTCGATCTTGGGCTTGAACTCAAACACCATCTTGCCGCGGTTGCAGCTAATTGTTGCAAAAAACATGCGGAAATGAGCACAAAGTTCGATGTGGAACACACAACAATGCACGATGCGCACTTACCGAATGTTCGGGTAGTCGGCGCCAACAGTGGTTGCGATCTCTGCGATCTTGTCGTGGTACTGGGGGTCGACGTTGCTGTTGTGTTGCAAGCAGTCAGCCATAGAGTCAGTCATTGCTCGTATCAACACATGCCGCCACAGCGCAAATGCACTATGTGCTACAAAGTACGCATGCGCACCGGTAGTGCATCGAGACGCTAAACACGTTGTCTTCGACGTCTGCGTGCTCAATGCCAGTGATGCCGGACTTGAGCGCATCGCGGAGCTTTTGCAAGTCACCGACAAACTCAGACGCGACTTGGTTCTTGATCGCCGTGCCGTTCGGGCCAGCAATGTCAAATCCGTGGCTCCCTGCATAGTACAATTCAGGGATGTTGACAAACTTGGTGATCTTGTCGAGCGACCGGCCGCTGATGACACCGGTGATGAACTGTTCACGGAGTTTGTCGATCGTCGCGCGCGTCGCAGGTGCAAGCAAAGCGGCAGCCGGGTCACTCACGATCGGCGACAGCGTGCCGTCGTAGTCGAGGAAGATCACGAGCCGGTTGTTGGCGAAGAGCGACTGGAGGCGCTCAAAGTGCTCCATCGCATTCGCGTTTGCGACTTCGAGCATCGGGCGGCGCTCGATCGGCGTGGCAGCCGTTGGGACGCTGTTCACCGTGGTCGCCATCGTCGTGTGTGTAGAGGTGTTGGTGCTTGGTGCTTGGTGTGTGTGTGTGGGTTGATGCGATTTTGCAAACTGAGGCAAAAGCAGCAGCACGATCTTTTAGCAAGCGGATCCGTCAAAAAATTGAATCTGCCAATTTTGCGCAACAATTGAATAGTACGCGACAATACAAAACACAGTCATATACGTGAAAATGAATTTTGATGCCTTTGCGCGCGCACAAGTCACAGGCGTCCAACAAGCACAAGATCGTTGCCCAAACTAACGAATAACGATGGCTGCTGGAGTCGCAAGATTGGGTTGTTGGTGCTTGGTCGTCGTCGTCCGCCGTCCATAGTGGGTGCCAGTAGCGAATTGACGGCACGCACGCCGCCAAGCTGTTGTGATACCACACGGTTGGAAACGTGGCGTCCGACCAGCAGCACTATGACGACAAGATTCGCGCAACGTAACAAGAGACACACAAAACGTACAAAGACTGGCGCGATCGTGAGCACGGCGATGTCGACCAAGTGTCCGCTGTGTGCGCTCTCGACAAGGCACGCGGTGATGATCGCCGCGCCGCCTTCGATCATCACGCGCTCGAGCCCGAGCTGCGAACGCAGCAGCGCTGCAGGATGTGTTTGTGTGTCAGTGTCCTACTCGCTTGCAGCCTGTAGCTTTACGTTCCTATGCACGCACCGAGGCCGTGGCGAATGTCCACGTGCGCATCTGCGGTCGTTGCACACTCGAGTACCGTCGCACCGGCGCGTTCGAGCGCTTCGCGTCGCTGCTGCAGCACTAGTGATATAGTAGTAAGCAGCAAGCGCACTCAGTGTTTGTAGGAAGCGTCTGGACATATATACCGGCCTAGTAGCTCGCGCGTGGTGCTGCTTCGATTGCCTCTAACAACGCACATGGACTTGCAGACGTGTCGCCGCACAGAATGACTGGTTTCACGCACAGTGGCGACGTGAATAGCTTGATTGTCAGTGGACACCGCAACGATGTGTCAACAATGACTGGCGTTGGGTTCGCGCCTACAGAAGCGACATCGACAGAGTAGGAGCGCATGTGTCGATTGCAAAATTGCATCACGCGAGGGCACATACACGCAGTGAGCATGTCGTCTGGATGCGTCCCATGTTGTTGTCCACTCCTTTTTAGCAGCACATCCTTACCCTCGGCAAAGCGCGCGTTCAGCGACGGGTTGTCTGCGAGGATCGTGCCGACGCCAACGAGGATCGCGTCGTGCATCGTGCGCAGCACGTGCGTCATGTGCATCGACTGCGCGCCGCTAAGTAGCGTCGGTGCACCGCGCACGGCTGCAATCGACCCGTCGATGCTCTGTGCGTACGTGAGCGTGACAAACGGCAGGCGTTGCTGCCTGTCGCTGTCGAGCGCGCAGTGTGCCTGCATTGCATCACGCACGTGGTCAACGACGCGTCGCAATGCCGCCTTGTCGGTGTCATCGTTGCCGGTATGCGGCGTCGTCGTTGCTGCCATAGCTGGAGGTGTCGCGGCATCGTCCATGGCGATTGTACTGTAGCACACCCATTGACCTGCAAGCCTCACAGCGGCAAAAGCGAGGGAGATGGCTGGTCATTTTTGTAAATACAGTATCAAGATTCGTGCCTGCAATCGATTTGTCAGAGACGACATAGGGATAGCGAAAGGTACAGTATCAAAGAGAGTAGAGCTGCTTCAGGAGTGTTTCTATATGTCAAAACTTGACCTACAGCACTACCGACCAGTTCCCTACAGTCGCTACTGCGCAGTCGCTACTCAGAGCACCATCTTGCCACTTGCAACATCGATTGGTGGCCACCACGTCGGTTGGAACGGCACAGCATGGAACGCGCCATCGAGCGTCGTGAACGCCATGCGTGGCGGCGATGCGTCACTCACACCATCGGAACGTAGCAGCAAGTGCTCAAGTCGCATCATTGCAACTGCTGCGGGCACTTCGTTACCGACTTGGACGATCGTCCCAACAGCTTTCGTCGAGCCTGGCGCGACGAGCTTCGTGCCTTGGGGGATAGCAGCAGCAGCGCTGCTGTCACCACGCGTTTGAGTCGCCAAGAACGCACGCAGTGGCGCGAGCGCTGGTGCGTCCAAGCGCGCAAACGGCAGCTCGATGAGAGCAGCAACGACGTCCGTGTCGTCGCGTGGCACGAGCGCCAACGGCACCAAGCGCTTGCGGACGTTGCCTTTGAACTGCGTCCGTGCTGTCAGCTCCTGGCCGACGTAGCAGCCTTTGCGGAACGACACGCCACGAAGTAATTCAAGATTCGATTCGAGTGGAATCGCATCGACAAGTTCGCGGCTGCAGATGATGACGTCATCATATCCGTAAGAATATCAGTCTCGAATACAAGATATGATAAATGAACAAGCGACAGACGCACCCTTCTGCTGCGCCTAATAGGATACGACGATCCGTGTATGCAACATCATCGACCGTTTCGTACGACTCTGGGAGCGTCACTGTTTGTTGGATGAGAGAAAGAGAGAGCGGGTGAGAGGTACTACTAGGTAAAGGGTGATAGAATTCAAATAGAATCAGCGACGTACATGCGTCGCCAGTGCGTAGAATCGCACGGACGCCAAACTCGACGCCACGTGGATCGATGAACACAGCGCTGCCGTCGGCTGACGCAGCGTCGCCTTTGCGTGCGTTCTGCTGCAGAATCGCGTCCAATGCGTCGTGCGGTGCGCTGTACGGAACGCTGTTGTCGCTACTGTCGGGTGCAAACAGTGCCGGCAGTGCTGCAAGCACATCAAAGTCGTCGCTCGTGTCGTCGAGCGTGAGCTTCATGCGCAGTTTGTAGCGCTTCCAGTGCTTCATCAAGTCGTCTTGCACACCTGCGTCGTAGTCGAGCACATACGTGTCGTTGTGCGTCTGTACGACGTTGCAGTCACCAAGCAACCGACCTTTCGTCGTCAAGAAGCCACCGTAGATCGCGTCACCAGGCTGCGTGACGTGCTTCATGTCGTTTGTGAGGATCGCTTGGATGAACCGCGACGCGTCGACGCCGCGCAGCTGCAGCAGTCGGCGCGTTGTGAGTTTCGCAACGCCATTGCGGCACAGCAAGAACGTCATAATGCAGTTAAAGCGCCGAGTGACAACGAGATGTGAGGTGATCTGTCGGTGTGCTTAGCGAAGCGTGCGCGCACTCCTCGGACGTTGAGTGAATTGTCAAGCTTTCGTCGATCGATTGATTATGATGGCGTATCGGTGCTTTAAATCAAACCTATTTCTTGCATTCAAGGTATTGTTGCAATCGAAGAGCAAATGAATTAGAATACGAGTGGAAGGGGAAACAAGGCAACACAAGACAAAGCAAGCAGGACAACACCCCTCGCGCAGCACGATGACGGAGCGCGGCATGGGGATCAAGTCGGACACGACGAAGACTGTGTGGGAGTCCGAGGATTTCCCGCAGCTCTGTGAGACGTGCTTGGGGGACAACCCGTACGTCCGGATGATGAAAGAGAGCTTCGGGAACGCGTGCAAGATCTGCACGCGGCCATTCACGGTCTTTCGGTGGAAACCCGGCAAGCGCGCGCGGTACAAGAAGACCGAGATCTGCCAAACGTGCGCGCGCATGAAGAACGTCTGTCAGACGTGTGTCCTCGATCTGCAGTTCAGCCTGCCGGTGCAAGTCCGCGACACGTTCCTCGCACGCGGCACGGACGGGAGCGACGACCGCGTCGTCGTGCCCGAGAGCGACGCGAACCGCGAGTGGTTTGCGCAGCAGCACAACCGCATGCTCGAACAGGAAGGTGCCGTGTCCGCGTATGGCAAAGCCGGGAGTAGTCAGTCGAGCGCGGCGCTCGTCGCACTCGCACGCAAAGAGCCGTACTACAAGCGCAACCGCGCGCACTTGTGCTCGTTCTACGCCCGCGGGGAGTGCAATCGTGGCGACGCGTGTCCGTACTTGCACGAGATGCCACGCGACAAGGACGATCCACTGGCGAAGCAGAACATCAAGGACCGATACTTTGGCAAGAACGACCCCGTTGCGCAAAAGATCCTCGCGGGCAACAAGGACGCGCAGCACAAGCGGCGCGGCGACCAGAACAATGGGAAAGGTCGCAGTGGCGGTAATCAGCAGCAGCACAAACCGCCACCACCGCCACGACCAGCAGCCGCAACCGCAACAGCATCGAGTGGCACTGCTGCAGCGACTGCGAAACCCAAGCCACCGCCACGACCACCAGGTGCAAAGCCGCCGCTACCAGCAGGACCACCACCCTCCACTGCAGCAGCAGCAGCCGCAAGCGAGTAGACGACGCAAGACACATGGGCGTGTACGTGACGTTCCGCTACAGTACAAACGTGTTAACCAAGCAAAACGATAGCATTCATCACCTACAAATACACGTTTTCCACTTCTCCTACTCATTCGTCTCCTTCCTAAAGAGAGCCAGTTGATACGCATTCGCTACACGCACTTACGCACTTAGGTAAACTTCATCCCAAACTGTCGAAGCCCTTTGCTACACGCAGCGTCCTGCGCCGCAAGAATCGTCCGACCGCGTCCTCGCGCGACGAGCGCATTGTTCACGTACAGTGCAACAATGTGGTCCGTATCGTTGCCTCCTGCCGTCGTTTTCGCACTCGCAGCACGCGACAGATTCTTAAACTTGCAGTCGATCGGGCGACCCGAAGCGCGTGCCCACTGCCCGACGTGGTGCGCCAGCACTTTACGTGGTTGCATCCACTCGCGCCGACGAATCGCCTAATGCCCAGAGCGTCCATAGAGCCCGTTTCGTCAGTCGATGGGCATCCACCATACAATTACCAAGTATAAATCGTCCAGTGCACCTCTTTCACGAGTGGAAACAGCGTTCGTTCCAAGATCGCGTTCACGTTCGTTAAATCGTCGACGTGCTCGAGCCAGACGGCACCGAGTGTTGCTTCAAACGTATCGGCAAGCACATCACCAACGTACAAGTTGCTCCCGGGTCGCTTCGCTTGGTCGCCAAGGCGCACGAACTCTTCGTACCCAAGCGCTTGCGCAACTTGCGCTAACCGCGTGTTCTTCACGAGCGACGACCGCACTTGCGTCAAGAGATGCTCTTGGTAATACGGAAACGCATCGACGAGGAACGCAGCAGATAGCAACTGCAGCACTGCGTCGCCGAGAAACTCGAGCCGTTCGTACGTCGGGTCGGTCGTCAAGAACGCATCGGCAGCGATCTGCGGCGCTTGGAACGAGCCGTGCGTCATGCTCTGGAGCCACAAGTGCGAATGTTGGATCACAACGTTCGTCGTTGTTGTAAACCGGCGATGGCGAATGCGCACGTCGGCTTTTGTAGACGATTGCTGGAGCGCATTCGCGTCGAGTGCAACGTACGCAGTCGCTTTGGCAGCAACTTCTGGCGTCGTCAAGTAAAACAAATCATGCAAATCGGCGTCGTGGCGCGCAATCAACTTCCCCAGCAGTGCTCGACACGGTACAATCCCCTAATCCAATCGCCACAAACATGTCAATCCCATACAAACAAGCATACAGACCAACAGCACAAACCTGGTCTTTGTAGAGCGCACCCAGCAGCGCTTCAAAACAGTCAGCGACGATCTTCGTTGTCGTCTCGGCGTCCAAGCGCACGACATCAAACGCACTCAATAATAGCGATTCCAAGTTTGCAGTCCGCGCAATCGCGCCGAGCGTCTTGTTGTTCGCAACGTCGACGCGCATCTGGTGCAAATCTTTCTCGGATGCGTTCGGGACTTTAAGGAACGTCGACGTTGCAACGAGAAAACTCAAGACCGAGTCACCGAGAAACTCCAACCGTTCGTACGGACACGAGAAGCGCGAGTGGAACTCTTGCTGGAACTCGGACGCGTTCCCTAAATGCGTCGCAGCGATCTGTGCGACCTCTGCATCCATACTCGTTGCAACGTCGCTGCCGTCGACATCGCCGATGACAAACGGATCAAACAGCTGCTCGCGCGACCGCTTGAGCAGCGCCGTGTGGACAAACGCGTGGCCGACGTGGACGCGCGAGAACGTGGCTTCAGACGTATTCACGCTCTGCATCCCAACGTCGACGTACGACGCGTGCGTGAACGCCTGTCGCAAGAGCGACTTGTTGGTAAACGCAAGACCCATACGCGTTTCAAAACTGGCAAGTAACAAACAATGGCGAATGTGTTTCAGCGCCATCGGCATTGCGCTCGCAACTTCCAACATATCGGTCCGCAAGCCCGTCAAGTGGCACGCAAGCAGTGGAAACGTCGCATGTAGTGGCTCAACGGACGGCGACAATTGCAAAAACGGCCCAAGTGCTTTCCACTTGCGGATCTTCTTCTTGGTCTTTGCACCATCATAGTGCCACGCGCCGTCAGTTGTGTGTTGCAGCGCAACGACATAGCGTCCGTCTTTCGACCGCACGCCAGCAGTTGCTAGCTCCGTATCGCCCTTCTCCTCCACATCAACGAGCGCATCGACGCGAAATGCAAACGGCGTGTCGCCATTCACGCGCGTTGACACGACGCTATCGACGAGCTGATGTGCGTCAAACTCTGCAATGAACGCAGCAGCAGGCAAGCGTGCGCTCTCGTCTAGATGGCGCAAGATGCGATCGATCGACAGGTAATGCCCGACTGCAAACCCAATCCGATGCGGCGCCAGTAGATCTTCCCGGTTCAGCAGCGGCGCTTGGTTGATTGCAACGAAGCGCGGGACAATGTGGTAGTCACTGCACGTGTCCGACACGTCACTGACGGGTCGCAACGGATCGGGAAACGTCATGTTGAATAGATGTAGCGGCTGCAACCGCAAGAGCTGTGCAAACAGATAGCGCTGCAATAGAAACAGTGTCTGGCAAAACGATTGACGCGCCGTAGGAACTGCTGCTGCGTTCGTTGCAGCTGTAGATGACGACGCTTCAGCAGCAGGAGGCGACGGCGGTAAACGAAAGATTGCAGGCGTTGGTTCGGCGATAAACTGGAGCTTGCACATGACGCCACTGCGCGTGTATTCAAACTGTCAAGAGGGCGTAGAGAGAGCGTTTGTCAGTCTATTGTATAGGCGTTATGCAATAACACAAGCAACGCGCGTGACAAACCTGTGGGACGGATGGCGGGTCGCCATGGCACAGCAAGTAGAAGCCGTCAAAGATGTAGACGTTGCCGTCGCTCGCGATTTGCGTCTTGGCGGGACAGCGGGGGTTCACTGCGTCGTGCAACCGATAGAGAGAGAGCGCGCCCGTCAGCTGCAAGTGATAAGGGATAGTTACAACAAGCGGCAAAACGTACTCTCGGCTTCCCACTGGACGCGCAAGCAGTGCGTCGAGGCGCAATGTTCCGACATGCGCAAAAACGCATCGTCTGCCGGTGAGTCGCTCGCTGCAGGTATGGCAATTGGCACGTGCTGTGCTGGCGGCAGTCCTGCTGTCGACGTAGGGATCGGTGGCTGTGGAGTTGCGTGTGTGGCACTTGGAGGCCTTGCGGCAGGCGTTGCAGCAGGTGCAACGTGCGCTGCTCCAGGCGCAGCGAACGGACTCGTCGACACGCGGTCGCGAAGGGATGCTGCCTGCAATGTCTGCGGTGCTGGTGCAGCGACTGCTCGCGGCAGTGGGAGCACTGACGCCGAGGTTTTGGCGTCCGAATCGCCACTGTCATCCGAGTCGTCGTTGACTGTGATCACATCCGATCCATTGCTGCTTGCAGTAGGAGTTGTAAGAGCAGCGTTGCTGCTTTCGATACCACTGCTTGTGCTGCTGCCATTTGCTACTGCTTGTTCACTGTCGCTGTCACTCACAGACGCTGTCGGCAGCAGCGTCGCGTGCACGTGCATTTCGTCGTCGTCACGCGGATGCAGTGGCATTTTGATCGATTTCTGCACTGGTAATTAGCAAAACTGAGACGCAAAAGTGCGTCGTAGATCGAATTGTACAGTATTGGAATGAGGAACGAAAGCACGAAAGCTGTTTGTGCTACTGAATCGGCATGACAACCTCCAGTTAGATACACGCATCAAGTGAAGACATGCAAACACCCAGACCAGCAGGAACACGAGAGCGCGAGACAGGTGCTGCTGCTGCTTCCCGTATGGTCGCACACGCCGATGCGCAAGTGTAGCAATGATGCATGCAAACACAACGACAAGCATGCACACGTTATGTTTTACGTGTTTGGTGTCGATTGCTACGACACGGCGTTGCTGCTTGCTTAGTGAACCACATGTGTCTGTCTATCTGTATGGTGTATCTGTCGCTAGTGGTGGAGCCGTTCGGTAGGCGATACAGGCGGTGATGCGAGTGCAATGCGCGTGACGCTCATGACGAGATGCGCGACCTGGTCTATACAAAGTACTTGCCCTTCTTGAAGCACGTCATGCACAGGCGGTGGCGCAGCTTCTTGTCGCCGCAGAGCGGACAGTCCTGGAAGTGCACAATGTTCTTCAATCGCTTCTGCAATGCGTTGTTGCGGATTTTCTTCACACGCGGCGTCACCTACAACCATGTCATAAATGACAGATAGAGCGCGATACCCGCAGCGCAGCCGTGGTGTTAGCACAAGCGCAGTAAACAAGCAGCATACATTGCAGCGATGAAGCTGCCAATAGGACACGCAAGTGAACAGGAAACGTGAACGCACCTTGGATTTTGGCGCAGCGAGCCAGAGTGCGTCGTTGAGTGCGTCGGTCGCAGGCGCTGCGGCCGATGCAGCGATAGAGCTCTGCAGCAGCGCTGGCGCGAGCTGTGCGGCCTCTGGGAAGAGCAGCGAGCGCGCGCTCTGGATCACACGCTGCATCATCATCGCCATTGTCGTTGTTGTGCTAGTGTGTGCGTGTGTCGTGGTTTGTTTTGCTCTTGGCCACTAAATCGATGTTTTCTATAAATGGTAAATAACATTTATGTAATATATATGCTAATCATATATTTCTATATATTTTTATGAAATAATTCCCAACCCATTGATTAATTATAATAGTCCTAGGATCGCATTCAACAACGCGATCCTCGACAATCACAACTGTCGTCACAATCGAAAACGACAAGATGGCGGATGCCAAGCAAGTCCACGACGACGACGTCACGCAGCTCCGTGCAGCGATCCAGCGTCTCTCAAACGAGCAGCTTCGTGTATGTATTCCATGCAACCAGCTATAGCACTCGATTGGAATCTAACGCACTGGTCGATTGTTGTGTTGCGTGTGTCTTTCTCATGTAACAACCAGTCGCACATGGAGCGCGCACTGGATGCGTTCCACGACACAACACACAGCACGAGCGATGCAGCAGCAACGCAATCGCAGCAGACACCGAGCGACCGAAACGACGCGATCGTGGTCGCTCTGCGAGCAACGGGTGTCAAAGTCACGAACCCACGCGACGCACTGTTCCTCGCAGTGCATGCGTTGCTGCTCGAGTCTGGTACGTCCTCTCTCTCTCTCTATCTTCTACCGGTATTTAGTTATTTGTCTACGCTGCGCTAACACACACACATATCAACAGGCTTCTCCTTGGACGGTGGCAGTAGCTCAGTGCCATCGTCAACGACGACGACACCAGCGCTTCCGCTGCCAGAAAACTGGGACGCGACTGCAAGCAGCGGTTTGTTCACTGCACGCTATCGCCACGCACACGACACGTCACTTACGTTTGACGTGCAGGTACATACGCGTCGTCTGCAGCGCTACTGTTTGGACGATTGCTTCCATCGCCTGGTCGCTAACACTCGCTCTTGTCCACACACTAGGCACTGAGTGTCGGCCACAAGCTCGAACTCTACCTCTCAACAAGCACCAACAAGACGCACTCGCTCGAATTGAGGTACGTTGTCGATCGATCGAACGTCTGTTTCGTACGTATAGCGTGTTCTCACGTTCCGATCGTACGTTGTCGTTGCTTCTATCGACAGTATCGATGCGTACGTTGTGCAATTACCATCCACCACCACATCGACGCTTGCAGCAGACGTCGTATCGGATGTTGCAGCATTGCGACAGCGCGTCGTGCCGTTCCTTGCAGCCATTGTGCCATCGAAACCCGTCGCTGCAGCGCCAGCAACACACGACATAGCACGTCCCTCGCCGTCGCCATCGTCGCCACAGCCGCCGCCGTTCTTTCCAGGACACGATCCGTTGACGGGCTTGCCGGCGGTTGGCTCCGGTGACGTGTTGCCGCCTGGACTCGGCGGTGGTGACCCAGGGATGCTCGTGGGACCCGACAGTGCGCTGTTTCGGGACCGGCTTCGGTACGATCCGAGCCACCAGCAGGGACCTGTGCCAGGCGCGCGCTTTGATCCGTTTGGACCATCGGTGATCGATCCACTGCGTGTCCCTGGACCGGGGCGGAGCATCCACCCCCGTCCAGGCGCTGGCCCGAGCGGTTTGCCGTTTGGCGCACCGAATCCTGACCACTTGCGCATGCCACGCGACGACGACGACGATGCCTTTGGTGCTGGTTTTGGAGGTGGAGGAGGACGTCAAAGTGGCAGTGGCTTTGGTGGATCGTCGTCCAACTTACCGCCGTTTGGGTCCGGACATTCGTTCTTTTGAGCGATTGAGTGTGTGAGAGAGAGGGAAGATGGGAGAGGAGGTGCGATGGAAACAGTAGTGAGAGCGCAGTCGCTGTAGGAGTTGTAGGTCGGAAGTTGTAGGTAACACGAAACAGAGCCAACACAGAGGTGTTTTAGTAGCAAAATATATGGTATCAACAAAAATGTATGCGTTTTTTGGTATCATGTGTCAAAATTTGGTAGCTATTCGTCCTGGAGCGGTGGGATCGTTGCGAGATAGTTCACGATCTGTTTGATCAACTTCTTGTCCGTGCGCTTCTTGTTGGTATGGAGCGTCTGCAAGCGCTTGTACGCAGTCGCGATCTGCGCCAACAGCGTCTTACTGTCGCTCGTTCGATGCGCGCGTGCAGCGCCATCGTGTGCGTTTCGTAAATCCACTTGCGCATGCCGCAGATCCCGCACCGCCACGTACGCAACGCCGCGATGGTACAGCGCTGCGGCAGTCTGTAGCTCGCCCGCACCATTCCGCCGCAGTGCGTCCAACGCATGCGAGAAGCACTCGATCGCGTTGCGTTCGTCCAGCAGCTGCACGAGCGCTTTGCCCATGTTCATCGCACAATCTGCTTCAAGCGCATCAAACGCTGCGAGCATGCGCGTCGGGAGACTCAGTCGAACGCGCGTTGGCGCAATCCGCTCTTCTTCCTCGTCGTCCTCGTCGTCGTCAGCGCCATCGACAGCGTCGTACAGGACGTCAATAAAGCCGTCGTCGACGTCCGTGACGATTGCGCGGCGCCACGTGCGACTCTGAGTGGCGACAACGTGGACCGTTGCGCCAGCACTGACGTGCTGCAGCACTTGTGCAGGCGTATAGGCAGCCAGCGTTTGTTCGTGCGTCGCCTGCGTGGTGCGCAAGATCGCAATCGCACGGCGATAGAATGTCCGCGCAGTCGCCGCATTCCCACGTCGGTAGAACCAGTTGCCGCGCTGTTTGCAAGCCGCTGCGAGCGCCAGCGCAGCGTCGAGGCTGCTGGTATCTTCAGTATCTGGAGGCAACCCGACGACGCTCGTGCCGCTCGTGCGTTCAAATGCGTCGATCTGTGGCGTCAGCAGTGCTACTTGCTGCGTCGTGAGCGCGACGATCGACGCGTCGATGGCTTTGGACGTCGTCGTCCGTAGTCGCAATGTCGTCGCAGTCGCAAGCGCGTGCGTCTTTTCGAGCGCACCACGCAAGTCGACGACGCGCACGAGCGATGATTCGAACGCGTCGCGGCGCGCACACTCGAGCAGCATCTGCAGCAGCCGGACGCCGTCGCACCAGACGATCGAGACGTTCGAGAGCAGCAGCGACACGACGCGTTCACATACGAATCGCTTGTTATTGTCGCAAGTGTCGATTGGAGACGCAAGCGACGGCAACAGCAACAGCGATGGTGGCGATAGCGATAGTGACGACGCCAAGCACACGATCGTAGCAACGTGCGCCAGTAGCAACGCACAGTGTTGCATTGGCGCATCGTCAGCGTCGCGTGCGTCGAGTGCGACTTGCAGCACTGTGCGTAAGAGTCCAGCGCCGATTGCTGCTTTCACGTGCGTCTTGGTCGTGATGACGGCGCAAAGCGCGTCGACGAGCGACGGACGGAGCGCAGTGTCTGGGAGCGTCACGTACAGCTGCTTGAACAGCGCGAGGAACGAGAAGCTGTCGCTGTTGTCTGTATCGTCCAGTGTGACGGCGAGCAGGTCGATGTGCGCGACAACGACGGACAGTCGAGCGAGCGCGACGACGCAATGGGCGAGTGCTGCAACGACGTCTTTTGCACCAAAGCGCTCGTCGTGTGCGAGCTGCAGCACAGCGCGTAGCCCTGCAGCAGATGTGAGCACTGGTGAATCGTGGTTATTGCTGCTGCTGTCGAGAGTGAATAGTGATGCAGTCGCTTGTTCGCACTGAGCAATCGCAGTGAGCGCTTGCCATCGCGCAACGAGCAACTTCTTCTTCCGACCGCGCAGATCCAGTGCAAGCAACGAGAGTGCGACCTGTGTGTGTGTGGCAATAGCAGTGGCAGCAACGAGTGAGCACGCTGACGCATGCGTTACACTCGCGTGGATCGCCACACAATCAATGAGAGTCATCGCACCTTGCTGTCGTTGATCTGCTGAGCTACTGCAGGATCACAACACCGCGCTGCGAGTTCCAGCAAGTACACGCTCCAGAGCGCATCATCCTGCTGCGTGCTGTCCGTCGCAGCAGCTACGAGCTGCGGCACGTCGAGCTGGGCAGCGATCGTCGCAGGCACCATTTTAGCCACGAACTGCGGCGCGATCATCGAGGATTTGTGTGGGTTTGTTGAGGCAAATGGACTCTATTCACGCATTTGCTTACAAACATCAAGTAACGCACGAGAAAGCAGGAATAAACCTATTTAGGTCTCTCCTATTTTAGGTCCTTCGATTTCATCTCACGCTACGCTGGCCCAACACGGATGCCACGATTGAGCTGCTCGCACGCGCTCGTCTCGGACAGAATGCGCCGAGCTGCAGGGTGATCGAGGAACGTCTGCAGTTCCACGAGTGCGCGTTCGACAAACCCGTCAGCGTTCTGTCGGATCGCAAACTCCTCTGCAATGCTCTGGTACCGTCGCGTGATCTCGGTCATGCGTTCGCGCGACGGCGTGCGATCAAATGCAACTGCGAGAGTCCGTGTCTCCGTGAGCGCAGACTCGAGCAGCTCGTGGTCGCGCTGCTTTGCTTGCGCCAGTTTGTCGCTGTCGTCGTCGTCGCCCCGAAGAAACCGCGTCATCGAACTCGCGTACTTGCTCAACTTGCCCATCAACTTGGTCGACAACTATTGCATTCGCGCAATTGATTCATACACATACTATCAGCACAGTTTACAAACTTCAACTTAGCTACAACATAGCGCACCTCTTTCGCTTTGTCGGCGTGCTCGGGCGATAGAAACCCAAGCACTTGGCGGAAGCTGTCGTCCGTATTGTTATTGCTAATGTACGTCCGACTCCCGCCATCGCGACTGCGCTTGCTGCTGCTCGAGTTGCTACCAGTGCCATTCCCACTGCCAGCAGCAAGTGCGAGCATGTGCCGCAGCGTCGCAACAATTGCGTCCGTGTCGCGCGTCAAGAACGTCCGACACGACAGCTGCCGGTCAAGAAAGAACAGCGTGATCGACTTGTTTGGCGTCGGCGTGATGCGCGCGATCGTACGCAGCGGAATCACGTGGCGGACAAACACATACGCGTCGTCCTGGCTCGTCTTCGAACTAGCTCGATTCGTCGTGTGGGTCGTCGTAAACGATGGCGCGAGCAACACAATGTTGCCAGTCTGCAAGAGCATCGGCGTCGGTAGCAATACACTCGCAATTGTATCGACTTCATGCGTTGCGTAGACAGGACCGACAATGTCCCGGCGGCGCATGCGCATGCGCGTCGGTAATGTACCAGCCGATCCACGTGCGTTTGTGGCATTAGCGCCAGTGGCTTTCGATACAACTGGTGGATCGTACTGTTGTTGTAAAATGCAAGAGCGAGAGAGAGAGACGCGTGAGTCGAGAGCGTCTATTGTCGTAGGGATTGTAAGAAGCAAGACGTACTTTCTGGACCGTCGCGACAAAGTCAAACAGGATCGCTAGGAGCGTCGTCGATGGACTCCAGTGCGTCAGTGTCGAGAGGACGAGCGGCCGCTCGTGTTTGTTACTGTTGCTGTTGCGTGACGCACCGCCGAGTATCTCGGATGGTAGGTACATGCTGCCGCCGTGAATGACTGTGACCGATGGTGCAACGAACGGGTACTGTGCGTCGCCACGTGCGTGCTGCGTCGCGTCGAATGGCATCGTGATGCGCAGCACCGTAAGCGGCAGGAGCGCAAGGGCGTCCGAGCCGTCCTGGAAAGGCACAAAGCAGTGGAGCTCGCTGACGCACTCGCCGCGCGCGTCGTCCAGATGTGCGCTATGGAGTGCGACACCGAGCGGGAGTGCATCGCGTTCGCGGCACGTCGCGAGTTCGCGCTGTACGCGGCTGCGCCAGATCGTATATTGCCGATCGGTGCTACTGTTGGTCGGTGGTGAGAATGGCGTAGATGCATACGCGTCGACGTCGGTCATCTCGACATCGTCGTCCATTGGAGCAGCGGCGGTCGTCGTCGTCGTCGTCGTCGTCGTCGCCGCCATGTGTAGTATGCCGTGGTCGCCAATGTTGATTGCGGAATTGATCGAGAAGAAGTCAGAATGAACTTAATACTACAGGCAGTTAAACTATACATACTAAACAATATTACTCGAGTGATACACTGTATGTGATGAATCGACGCACTCTGACAAGCGCGCAGCCACACAGTCAGAACAGACGCTGCATTCGACCAACTTGTCCATTTTGCTCTGCTTTCTTCTATCGACCACCATCTACAGCCGCTCTCTCCTCTATCCTGCGTCTCTCTTCGTCTCTCTGCGCTGTTTCGGTTCCTACACAACATCGCGTATACTTGTTAGTCCAGGCCCTTGAACAGCGTCGTCTTGTCCTTCCGAACGTGCGCAAGCTCGTCGACAATCGATGCCATGATCTCGTTCTTGTCGTCCATGCTGATGCGGCCGTTGTTCAGCAGCGATAGCTTCATGATCTCGAGCGCATCGGCGTCCGGGTCGTCCGCCGCGACTGCGACGTTGATCTCTGGGAGCTCGATCGCGTTGATGCCTTTGTGCCCCATGCGCTTGAACGCCTCGGCAAGCACGAGGTCGAGCGTCTCGCCAGTCGGCGCAGTCCCCGAGACGTTGAGCAAGTCCGAGAACATGTCCGTGCCGGACGTCGCGGGCCACGACTTGTCGGCCATGAGCTGCTCCGGCTCCTCCCACGTAAAGTTCATGTTCTCACCCTGGTACAAGTCTGGGTTGAACTCGCGGTACCCGCGACTGCCGCTCGACTCTTGGTACAGCTTGTACGGGTCGTACAGCTCGTCATTTGCGTCACCGCCTGCGCGCGGCTTCTTCTTGTACTCTTTGTTGTTGTTGCTGTTGCTACTGCTGCTGTTGCCACTCGCTGCGGTCGACTGTGCACGCACGAGCGTCGCACGGAGCGCTGCACTGGTCGGCTTGGCGCACTTTTGCGCCGCTGCACGTACGAGTGTCGTCACCATGTTGCCACTACCGTCGTCGCGTTTCTGCGATTTGCTCTTGTGTGCCAACCAGAGACTTGATGGCAAAAACTAATTGAATACTGTACTGCTGTTCAATATAAAAATATAACTGGCCTGCAAATGCCATGGATACGCGTGCTGAAGCGACGCAATCACCATAACGATCGAAAAGCGCAATACTAAATCAAGCGACGTCATGTGGAGCGTCGAGTACACAGCGCGTGCGAGCGTTCTCACGGCTCAGCAGCGCGTGCTCTTCCCAATATCGAGCCACTCGAACACTACGAGCCGGCAGCTCACGCGTGCACTGCTCTCTGGCGTCTGTAGTGGCGTGGCACTCTTGACGCCAGACGACGACAACCGCGCATGTCGGTTGATCCACGACGCAATGCAGCACGCATGTGCGACGAATCCGCTGCTGCCGCAGACGCACTTTGCAGTCGTCGTCGAAACGGGTACGCATTGGATGCTCGAGCAGCTGCACGAACACGTGAGCCGCGTGTTGCAGCACCTGCAGCTCCCGCGGCTCGATCTGCTCTTGCTGCGCGCGCGAACGCTCGCGCTTTCCGAACGCAGTAGCACGTACGAGCGCAAGCGCATCGTGCTGCAGTTCTGGGACGCAATGCTCGTGCTGCAGCAGCGCGGACTTGTCGCACACATTGGTATCAGTGGCTTCTCGACGCAGCTCGCAGAGTTCATCTTCACGGCACATCGTCCGCCACACGCGCCAGTTGCATTCGCACTAGCTGTGTGCGTAGCCGATGAACCGTCAACGGCACTGTCCGTAACTTCGTCCACCGAAGTGCCAGCCGTAAACAGTCACATCAGCGAATCGCCCAACAGTGCAACGCTTACGAGTGCTGTCGCGTTCGCACACGCGCGTGGCATGGACGTGCTCGTGCACTTTCCATTGCGTTGCCTCGAGTCCATGCCGCTCACAAGGCGCGAGCAGTGGCACCGCGTAACATCTGCGATTGCACTCTCGCATCGCGAACAGGCATTTGATAGTACAACAATCCACGAGGCCGACACTGCGCCGTTTGTAGTCCAGACAGGCTCGATGCGCGCGACGCATGCACTGCAGACGCCATTGCAGATCGCAATGCGCTACTTGCTCCAGCTCGGACTCGTCGTCGTGCCGACAATTGCAATCGAGAGCAAGAGCAAGAGCATCGAAGACGGTGCGCTGGACGACGATGTCGCGTATGAGCTGTTTTACATGCTGCTGCATCCGTTCACAGCACTCGCACCGTCAGTGTCTGCAACGAAACTCTACTCGAGTCTCCTGTCTACAAGCGACATGGACACACTCGCGCTTGCACTGCCGCTGCACGTCCACGCAATAGCAGCAGCAACAGCAGCAGCAACAACAGATTCGCCCATGACACGAACGTGACGTCCTCATTGAACGCTCTAAAATGCCACTGTGTCCGTATCGTTGGTTGTCTAAACGATTCTATCTCTTCTTGCTTCTATCTCTTCTCGTTTCTATCTCCGCGCCTCTATCTCTTCTCTTCCTCACACACACACACTCAACGTTGTGCCTCCCTCATGCACGCGTGACGCGGTCACTTCGCAATTGTTCGCGTGCTTTCACTTCCGCGCGAAAGTACGACGAAAGGAACTGATTGCTGCGCAGGAAGCTCCGAAACGTCTCACCGCTGATCTCGACGACGCGCGTCGGCTGTGTACACCGCACAGTCGAGTGCCGCGTATTAATCTTCGTCGACTGGATCTGGCCCGAGACACCGAGGGGGAAGTAGTCACCGGCGTGGAGCTCCTCAACGACGACGTCGCGTTCCTGTCGATGCTTGAGCACTTCAACTGCGCCGTCCAAGACGATAAAGAACGAGTCGCACTCTTCGCCTTCGCGATACAACACGTCGCCGACAGCCAACGACCGCTTCTGGATCGACCCTTTCGCAGCTTCGACGCACTTGATCAGCTGCTGCTGCGTATGGCGCCGCGCACTGCTGCCCATGCGCTCGGAGATCGACGCAAACGTCCCACTCGCGTTCAAAAAGTCGTCCGCGACGAGCTGCAGCACCTTGCAGTGCGTTGGCGCTGATGCTGTTGAGTCTCCAGGAGCGTCTGACGCACAGCGGAACGTCGCAACGCGAGGATGCAACAAGCCGTCGGGTCGCACGAGCTCGATCTCGCCAAAGAAACTGCCGCGTGACAAGCGCCGGAGCACAATCTCGTCCGGTTCATTGTCGCCAGTTGTTGCAACAGCATGAGCAGCAGCAGCAGCGCTGTGAGGGACAAAGATCTGCGACTCGAGCGCTGCGCTTGCGTCTTTGATCGGATTCCGACACGACACGACGACGTCGCCGTCCAACAGCAAGTAGACGTAGTGGCCGCCCGCGTAGCCTTCCCGGATGATCGCTTCGCCGGGTGCGTACGTCGCTGACCGGAGCGTCGAGATCGCAATTTTGACGTCCTCGTACGCAACGGCGTCCGTAGCGGTTGTCGCATGTTCCGGGTCGCCGGTCGACCCGACGAGCATCTCGTTCAAGTCGCTGTCGCTCAAGCGCGTCCCGAGCTGCTCGCTCACGCGCGCGAGGTCCGTGCGGCTGATAAAGCCCTTGCGGTCGCGATCAAACACGTCGAGCGTCGACAGCAGCGCATGGGTCTTCTCGTGGAACGCGTCGACGCTCGCACTGATGCCCCACGACATGTCGCGTGCGAGCTGCGCGACCGCGTCGCTCACAACGTTCGTCTCGTCACTCAACCGCGCTTCGTCGAGCGCGTCGATCAGCAAGACGCCGATGATACTCGCGCGCAAGCGCCGCCGACCGCGCTGGAACTTGCGCAACAACTCTGCCGAGTCACGAATCGGCTCTTGGCTCAGCTGTGCGCCTTGTGCGAGCCACGGATGCGCCAGTGCTTCGGTCGAGCTCAAGCGCTTGAGCGGATCGGGCTCCAGTAACCGACAAATCAAATCGCGTGCAGGTAGCGACATCGTCTCCCACGCACGCGACTGCGTATGGTACGCGCCATTGATGATGCGCTTGCGGATCTGTCGTGACGTAAACATTTGATACAGCAGCAGCAGACGTCAGTGCGGTAGGAAACGAGGCAACAGCTGAGAGAAATAGGACAATGTGTCTGAATCAGGATAGTACATCATATGTAGGACACATTGTCCTAATTATGCCAAATGTCCTACATTAGATCACATATTCTAATTTAGGACACACTGTCTCAACGTGGGCATCACAACCCTGTGTTACAAGCCAGACGCACGCACGTACCTCTTCGTCCGTGAGGTTGTTGTATCGATCGAATGGATGGCAGCCACATAAGAGAATATAGAGCACGACGCCGAGTGCAAACATGTCGGTCTTCGGTCCTAGTTTTACGTACTCGTTGTCGTTCACGCTATTGCGCCGCGCTGCGTCCTTCGCACCGTACACGAGCGTCTCGGGCGCTGCGTACGCAACCGTGCCTGTCAGCTGCGCGTCGCCAATGAAGCGCTCGCCGAGTCGGAACGAGACGCCAAAGTCGACGAGGCACATGCGGTTGTCGTGCAACAGAATGTTCTCGGGTTTGATGTCGCCATGGACGACGCCTTTGCGGTGGAGGTACGCAAGTGCATCGCACAGATCGCGCACTGCGGCACTCGCTTGTTGCTCTGAATACGCGCCATTCTCGACCAAGTGGTCAAACAATTCGCCGTCGGCTGCTAGATCCTGGACAATGTACCAGCACGTGTCGGTCTCAAACACGGCGCGGAGCTGCATGATGTTCGGGTGCTTCCCAGCGACGCGCAGCACGTCGACTTCGGTCCAAAAGTCACGTGCAGTCGTCTCGCTCTTGCTCAGGATCTTGACAGCGACGGGTTCGTGCGTGCGCCGATCGATGCCACGTCGCACGACGCAGTAACCGCCTTCCCCGATGATCTCGTCCGTGATCTCGTACGCCTGCTCGACGGAAGTGGAGGAGTCGAAGTGGTGCTCGAGTGGCACACTGAGTGGTGATGCAGATGTGGATGGAGGTGCCTGTGTATGTGCTAGTGATGACAGTGCGAGTGGCGGTGTATCCGAGTTGTCTGCTGCGAGCACGAGTGCACTTGATGCGAGTGCAAATGCGCCCATTGCACCAAGTCGCATGCACGCAGACGACGGCGATGAATGTGATGCCGACTCGCTGGCCGATACTGCCGCACTTGAGCGACGTACAATCGCGCGCGTCAGTGCTGGCAAACCAGTAGTTGATGCTGCACGCGTAAGGAGCCATGTCGAGATGCGCCGACAGCTGCGATGAGCGCTGGTGCTGCTGCTACATCGCATAGACATTGGAGCGGCTCGAGTGCGCGTCAAACGAGGAACGTCACTATCAGCTTACTCTATGTGTTGCTTATGTGGAAACTCGTGGGTTTGGAAATTGCTTTCTTCAAGTTTGTGGTAGCTGTCTACCTCGTTTTCATCGCCTTCGGCGCTGCCTAATGTGTTTTCGGACGGCTCATCGGTCGTGTTGACTAGACGTTTGTATTTGGCGCGCA
>JAADXH010000280.1:0-28161 GCA_023337595.1 Globisporangium camurandrum
CGTTGGCGGCTCGCGCGCTGCAAGGCGTTGCATGAGACGCAAACTCTGGAGTTCACATGCGCGCGGCAGGCTCCAGTGCGTCGCCATGGAGCAGTCAGCGTAGTCGCTGATGAGCTGTACGACGTCGCGCACGCCACCGAGTTCGCCGCCGCGTGCGTAGCGACACACGAATTCGGCTGCAGCAAGCGGCGCAACAGGAGCAATCGGGTCGGTGGAGTCCATGTTGTCGTGCGTGTGTGACGTATGTTGCGCAGAGGGATTGGTGAATTGCAGAATGACAAGCTTCATGCTTGTCATTTTCATCTGTCATGGGTTCGCTTTTTGAGTACTGCGCACGCAATTGCTTTACGGCCGTAGTTAAAGTAATGCGAGCACTGTTACAAATGTAGAAATGTAGCAAAACACGAAACGTGTTTAACCGAAACTGTTCGAATCACACAGCTCATGTCATGCGTTGTTCCACTTTTGTTTTGTCAAGTCACGAAACCCCTGATATAAACGTTAATACCGTTTGTTTTGCCGCATGGGTCACTTGCACGAAGAGATCAAAAGTAACGTCGTCCGCATTCGCTCACTGCCCACCCAAGCGCTGTAGGTACACGTGAACGACACGTCTACGCTTGCGCGCACTGCACACCTGCACAGTGTGTACATAGCAGCTCTACACCTACTCTCGGTGTCCTCGACAACCAGCAAACAGAGTTGTGCTGTTGGCATCTGTCTCTCGTTGTAGCTCGAGAAAGCGCGACTGATTACCACAGCCATCAGCAACAGCAACACGCGCACAACTAGCTTGCCGGAACCATGGGGCAAGCTGGATCTGTGGAGCAGAAGAACGCAATCCGCGATGTCATCAACATCAACATTGGCGCAAACAGCGACAACGAGTCGACACTGCGCGCATTGCAGACGTTCTGCTCCATGTTTCCGCTCGAGGTAGAGCCTGCGCAAAGCGATAGCAAGTGACAGTACACGCGTATCTTACCGATGCTCGTACTGATAAACATCCATACGTCGCTTGTGTGCGTGGATTGTAGCAACCGGTCGTCGCCGAGCAGTTTGACGTCAAGGACCGCAAGCTCTTTGACGTCGTGCTCGCGCTGCTCCAGGCACACACCGAGTGCACCGAGCGCAGTACAAATGACGAGCTGGTGCGTAGAACATACAACGGCGCTGGTTGCCACGACACACACACACACACGCGTCCACTTATAATCGCGCTCATGCTCATGCACATTGCAACGTGGTGGTGGCGGTCGATGGGCATACCACAGATCGAGCAGCTCCTCGCGACGTTCAAGCGCGTGATCAAGTGGCGCGAGCTCTACCGAGTGTGCGCCAAGTGCTCGATGAAACCATTTTTGAGCTGCCTCGTACGTCTTTGGTGGTCTCCTTTGCGTCCCTGCTTCTCTGGTTGCGCTTCACTTGTTTCGAGACGCCTCACGTACGCCTCTCTCTGCGTCTTTCCATCCATGTGCCTGTTTGCTCGCAGCGCTTGTCGCCAATGCTTCAGCTCGCAGTGCTCGACACGCTACTGGCCATCGTGACTGCATATCCAGGCGACGGTGTCGCGGAGAAGACCGACAAGTGGGAGACAGCAAATCGACGGACGTTCGGTGACGCCGGTGGCTTTGAAGCTTTGCGAGCGCTCGTCGTCCAGCACAGTGCCGTGTTGGCCGCGCCGTCGTCGGTGCCATCAGTGACCGTTGAAAGCGAGCAGCACGTCGAGATCCTGCGCCGGACGCTGGAGCTGTTCCACCTGACGCTCGTGACGCGGCGTGCGACAAGCGACGCGATTACATGCAACCAAGCAGTTGCAGCGCTATTGAACGCACGCATCTCGCTCTTGGATCTGTGTCACCACGTGCATCCAAATATCCAGGACGCTGCGATCGATTTGGTGAAAGAGCTCTTTGTGCGCATTGATTTAGATCACGTCCACGCGCTCCAAGAGTCTGCGCGCGAGTACGGTGCGTTGTTGTACGCACTCTCGACGGCCGTGTCCGAGCCAGTGACGCAGCAGCAGCAGACGACGACGACCGACAGTGAAGACGACGACAGCGGCGGAGCTGTGAGTGACGATAGCAGCAGCAACAACCAGCAACTGACGCCAACGGCGACGCGACAAGCGCTCCAACAAACGAAGAGTATCGACTTGGTCGAGATGTTTTGTGCCGGGAACACGCGGTCGAAGAAAGCAATGTACCGGATCTTTCCCGTCGAGTTGTTCATTCCGGTCGAGAGCCGGTTCGATTTGAGTTCCCGCCACACGGCGTCGTCCACGACAACAACCGTGTTCAAAGCGACGCGGACGACGCGGTCGTTGCCGCACTTTTCGTTTGAGCACAACAACGACAAGCAGCGCAGCGTGCGCATGCCATCGATCGCGTCGTCGTCGACTGCGATGATGACCAGCATGCGTAACGTCGGCGGTAATCACACGAACAACAACAACAATAGCGTAGGTGCGTTTGAAAAGTGGCTCAGCGACGCGCGGGCGCAGGGCGAACACTGGCGCAACATTGTCGAAGCCGTGCTCGTGAGCCACGAACGACCGGAACTCGTGTGGCGCGACGCCATGCGCGCAGAGCTCCGTGCTGCACTCCACGCGGAGATCAATGCGCTCGAACGCAAGCGGCAGCGCCACGATGACGCTATTGGTGACAACAACGACACGAGCGTCCGTGCGAGCATCGCACGGTGGGACCACGAGCTGTTTTACGTCAACTACCAGTCGATCCACGCAGAGCTCGTCGTGCATGGGTACTTTATCGAGTACCTCGTACCGAAGATCGCAGATCTCGCCGACGGCTACGAAGTCGTTGACCCGGTCGTGCTTGCGTGGCACTTGTCGGACCATCTGGCAGTCGAAACGAACCTCCAGCGCCGGTTACTGTGCGTCCGGTGCCTCCGGTTGATCATTCGTCGGTACGCGATGACGTTCCACGGCCAACTACCGACGCGCCAAGTACTGGCGATGCTAGCGGACCATAGTGACTACCCACTCGCGTTCGTACGCGAGTGTTTCTTGCTGCTGCACACGGCGATCGCAACAACACGGAACGCACCGTCCGAGAGTCTCAATCGACTCAGTGCGCTCGTTGCAAGTGCTGTTGTCGCCGTCCTATCCGACCCAGCGCTGATCCAGCGCCTGTCGCACGCACGCAGTACGCCGAGCTTGGATACGGAAGACGAAGAGAGTGACGACGAAGGTTTCATGGACTGCGACCAAGTCCAAGGGTTTGTCAACAACGAGAGCGACGGACTCATTCGTGCAGGACTCACGGTGCTGCTTGCGATCGTCCGGCGCGCCAAGTACACGCTCTTGCTCGTGCGGCCGAAGCGCGCATTCTTGTGTCGACTGCTGACAATCGAGACGCTCGACCACATCACCGTGTCGCTCATCCTCACGCTGCTGCAGCAACTCGCACAACTTGACAGTAGCAATAGCAATATTTTACAAGCAATCACTGCCGCGTCGCCGCTTGCAAAGTCCGTTGGCGCGAGCGATGCGAACTGGAAGTCACTCGCGCTCGTGTACGTTCTGTTTGCGAGCTGCGACCCGAATGGCATGGGCATGTGTCTCACTGCTGCGGAGTTCCTCAAGGACAACTACGCAGCGCAAACGCCACGCGAGCGTCGCAGCAGCAGTGCGAGCAGCAGCAGCACAAACAGCAGCAATGACTCGAGTTGTCGCAAATCCGAACTCCACGCGTTGCTGGACGATGCACTCGGGAACGGCGGCTGTGGCATGGCGCCGTTGCTTGCGTCAAGCGCACCAGACGTGTTTGTCGATGTGTTTAACGCGCACGAGAAGCGCGCAGCCGACGTGTTGTGGGGCCGCAAGCACCGCATTCGGTTGTTTCGCTACCTCAAGAGCAAATACGCAACGTCCTCGTCGACCGACACTGTCGCAGAGAGCGAGCGCAACTTACAAAACCACACGAGCAACGACGACGACGACGACGACGACGACGACGACATCTTTGTCAGCAACATCTTCTTGCGGTCGTACATCGACGGCGACGGCCAATTCCTCACTGACTGGACGCTCGACATGTACACGCACTTGGTCTACGCACTGTTCAGTCGGTTGATCGACCTCGGCCGGTCCAAGTCAGTGTTTGGCGCTACAGGCAACATCCACGGACCGCCATCGCCAACGAAGCGTCCGCGCTTTGAACCGTGGGAAGTCCAAGTCATGCTGCTCCAAGCGCTCGTGAAGCTTTTGCCGAGCAACTGCGCTGCGGTCGAGATCCGCCGCGAGCACTACGAAGCGCTCTTGACGCCACTGCGGCGGACGCTACTGGGTGAGAGCGACCAGATCCGCGGTGTCTTGGCGCTCGAGCTATTCCTTGCGATCTTGCGTGCGCCGCTGGACCGGAGTGTGAACACGGCAGCGTGTCGATCGTTCTTGGAAGCAACGGGGTTGAGCGTCCTCGGCGATGCGCTCGAGCGGATGCTGAACCCGACGTTCCAACAGCTACTGAAGACCGAGAAAAGCAGCACCAACAACGGCAACGACGCAACGCACACAGCGCGCAACTTGCTGTATCGGATCACGGACGTCCTGACGACATTGTCGATGCAGCCGACTGGGATCCAGGCGATCTGTAACAACCCGCGCGTCGTGACGTCGCTACTCGAGCTGTCGTCGCTCCAGACGATCCTGACGTACTCGACGGACGCAGCGGCCGTGTGTCTCAACTGCCTCGCGAGTTTGTGCTATTACGACGAGCTTCGAACGCTCGTCGTTGAAGCCGGTGGGTTGCTCCGGCTGATCGAAACGAGTGCGTTCTGTCCTGCTGCTGCTGCTGCTGTTGAGGACACCACGAGTGCATCCGACGACGCTGCATTGTCAACAACAAGCGATGCGCCATTGTTGCTGCTGCACAACAACAACCAACCGTCGCGGTTCTTTCCGGCCGTGCATGGCGCAGCACTCACACTGCGTGCGTGTCTGCACGAGAAGCACGGTAGCGACCAGTCGTCGACGTACCACGTGCTCAAGCAGCTGCTGACCCCGAGTCTCGTGCGCGTACGTCGTGGTCCAGTATGCCGTTGTGTGTGTGTTTGCATACTTAAAAGGAGGAGGAGTCACGAATCGCTTCCTGTGTCGCTTGTGTAGATCCTTCGCGCGTCGCCTGATCGCTTCCTCGACCAGTTGCAGTCGCCCCACGACATTCGCACGTCGACGCTCGTGTGGACGAGCAGCATGCGCCAGCGTTTGCACGCGTGTGTGGCGGCCGAGCTCACAAAAGTCAAGACCGCAGCGCGCGCGGACCTGTGGCCACACTGGGACCCGGATCACTTTGTTGCAGCGGATTCGTTTCGATATCAGTACCCCGAGCTATCGGACGAACTAATCATCCACGATGTGTACCTGTACAACTTTGTGGCGTCGCCATCGATCGAGTTGGATGCGATGAGCATGTCGAGCTTCTCGGAAGCGCTGCTGATTTCGATCCAGAGCAGCGAGAACGTGCTGCGGATCCTCCAGCAGGTACGGCGGACTATTTGGAACAGGAGAACGAGGCTGCTGCTGGCGCTCGATGCTACTGTAGCATTGCAGAAAGCTGTCGGTGGATACAAATCTGCGAGGATACAAACCTGCGAGTGTGTGGTATGGAGACTGATGCGGTTGGCTCTGTGGCCATGCGCTGCTTGTTGCTTGTCGCTCTTGCCGTTGCAGCGCGGATCGAGTGACCCCAGCAAAGAGATCGCAGTTGTCGTCATGCGCCAAGCACTGAACAAGCTCGTGCGCGCGCACCCGCAGCACAACTTGGAAGTCGACGACGCGGTCCCGCCACCACCGTTGTCTGCGACCGCAGCGCTGCCGCTGCCGCTACCACCGAGTCGCAAGACGTCAGGATCCCGCAGCTCTGACGGCCACACGCCGCCGCAAGCTGGTAGGAGCACCAGCCGGTCGCACAGCTTTGGTCCCATGAGTCCAAGCGAGCTGGAGGACTTGACAGTATGAGACTGTAGCACAGCGTAGCTGTTTCCATTGTATTGCTTGCTCCTACGCGAGCGTTGTTTGCTACAACTCTTTCGTTGTATTGCAAGGTGCTGCTGCTACTGCTTTGCTGGTTCATACTTGACGTCTCTGCGCTTTCAGCGCGCTGATGATCGGCTGGAGCAGTCGGTTTGCTTGTAAGAATGAATGTTCCTATTCTTGCACTACGCGAAGTTTTCTCAATCCGTGCTGCGACCCTATGAAGACGTAGCGTCGTAGATAGAAAGTGGGTCGTCTCCATCAATTGGGATCCATGATTGATCACACGACAAGCATGTCGACTCCAAGTCTTGGACTTGGCGCAATTGAGGTTGTCCGCAAATTGAAAGCCAGTACGGAGTTGGTCCGCCCTGAACTGTGCAACTCGGCTCAGTTCGCAACGGACTCGAACCACATATCAGCACTCCAAGCAACGCAACCACGAAGCCGTGACTCACACCATATCACACACTCTCTGACAAGCACAACAACCTTATTCAGCGATCAGCGTCCGGCGTGGACTGAATCGAGTCGGATGATTTACTTTATAATGTGTGTGTAATATTTGAAGATACTGTGCTGAAGCGTCGCAAAAATAGCCGGATACTTTTACTGCACGTATGTGGCGCTATGTGCACGTTGGGTTCTGGTGCATGAGCTCGCTCCTTCTTGAACAGCAGCCCACTTGCTCATTTACGACAGCAGCAGCAACGCTACGGCAGCAAAGCACTCCACTCTTCTTGCGTCACCACCGCTGTCGCCGCTGCTGTCGCTTTGTAGCAGGCACACCACTGTACTCTCCCCAAGAGTCCATTCGTCACTTCACCATGGCGGCAGTTGCAACCGAGCTGACGCTTGCGAGCGTGAATTTGCACATTGGCAACCTCGTGCCGAGTGCGTCGCTGGAGAACAAGAAGGTCGAGTCGTCGTCGAGTCGCTCGAACAGCACGGCGAGCGCGAGCGGCGTGCCATCCTCGCAGGAGCTACCAACTCCGTCCACCAACCAGCTCACATGTGCCAACACACAGCCGCAGACCCGTGAGCGCTGCCGCTCGAGTCTCTCATACGACACAACGTCGTCGTCGTCGTGGGCTCACTTGCAGCTGAACGACCGCATGCAGTGGCAACATGGGTTCAAACTGAACCAGAAAGGCGGTCTCGTGTTCCTCGACCAGGACGCACTGAAGAAACAACAGGGTGTGTTCAAAGACGTCATGCTCCAAGTCGGATCGCAGTTGTTGTCAGGGAAATTGGCCGTCCGGATCTCGCTGCCGATCCGGATCTTTGAACCACGGACGTTACTGGAGCGCGTCGCCGATGGTTGGAACTACGCGCCGACGTTGCTCAAGAAAGCCGCCTTGAGCGTCGATCCGCTCGAGCGCATGAAGTTTGTGATTGCGTTCGTTGCTGGCGGCTTTCACTTTTGCGCCGGTCAACTCAAGCCGTTCAATCCGATCTTGGGCGAGACGTACGAAGCTACGTACGCCGATGGGACGCAGATCTTTTTGGAGCACGTGGGACATCACCCCGTGCAGTCGGCGTTCACGCTCACGGGTCCCAAGGGGCTTTACACATTGTCAGGCGTCTACGAATTCGAGTCGACCACGAGCCGCAATGCGATCGTGAACCACCAGGTCGGAACCGCTAAAGTCACATTCCACGACGGCCACGCGATCACGTACACGGTGCCGCAGCTCAAGATGAGCGGCTTGTTGTTTGGTGAGCGCGTCGTGGAGCTCACGGGCACGAGTCGCTTCGTCGATGCGACATACGACATCGTCGGGGAAGTCACGTTTGGCGCGAACACGGGCTTGTTCACCAAGTCCCGCGGCGAGGACATCAAAGGCACGATCTTCCCTGCCAAGGTACATGAGCCGTAGGACTGACTGACTGACTGGCTGACGGGTTAGTGCAGATGGAGGTGGATGCATCGACTGACTCTTCTACGCTATGGACGATACGCAGAAGTCGGCCAAGCAGTCACTGGCACTGATCCAAGGCTCGTGGCTCTCGCATTTGCAGTTTGACAACAAGATGTGCGTCATTGTCCAGCCTGAACGCCGTCTCTCTCTCTCTCTCTCTGCGTACAATGGAAGACATTGACTCGCACGTATGGTGCCTACTACAACAGCTACTGGCACATTGAATCGGAGCCGGTGTTTGAGCACACGCCAGTTGCACATGCGTTGCCGTCCGACTCGCGCTACCGTGAAGACGTGATCGCACTCAAGGTAGCGTGTGTGTGCTTCGATCTGTCTGTGTCGCGTCGTCGCAGTAGCAGCAAGAGCACTGACAAATGGTTGGGTATCCTCCTACACAGAATGGCGACATCGAGCTCGCACAGTCCGAGAAGCTGCGGCTCGAAGAGCTTCAACGGGCCGATGGCAAGTTGCGCACGCCACAGGCATGAACGACCGATGTAGGACCGCACTTTACTTACGACTCGATAGTACACTATAATGAAACGAATGGACACACAACTCTTCTTTATCCTCCTCCTCCTCCTCTTCCTCTAGAATCACATTTATATAAGTCCAACCAACAACAGCCCCATGGTGGTACAAGTCGGGATGCAATCAAGTATGCAGCAAAACAAACACGCTATTTTGCTCCTGCTCGCGGTCTCTGTCTACGTCCTGCTGCTGCATCTACTTGTACCACCAAGTCAGCAGCTCAACCTCTCAAATAGCGTGCGTCCTCTAAAACATGCGTCGTTTTCGCAGTGTCGATCCAAGAAAATCGGTCCACGACGCATCATCAACGTCCGTTCTCTCACTCTCTCTCTCACTCTCTCTCTCTCACACACACTACTTGCGCTTCTTCGCGAGCGTCTTCTCATCCTCCTCGGCTGCGTGCTGCTGCGCAAATTGTTCAATGCACGAGACTGCAAAGTACCCAATGAACGCAACCATCACGAACGACCCGAGCTGGGAGATCACACTCGACTTCGACAGCTTCGTCACGGTCGCGCCGGTCGCATTCACAGCACCTGCCGTTGCACCCGCGCGCTTTGCAGCGTGCTCTGCAGCTGCTGCACCGCGCGCAGAGTGAAACTTTTCACGGCACTCGAGCAAAAACTCACTCACTTTGGCATCGAGGCGCCAGTCAGCAGGCGTGATCTTTGCAATGAACGCTTCGACCTGTTTCATGTGCTTGTCCGTGAAGATTGTAATGAAAAACGCAGTCTGTAGATTCACTTTAATGAGCGCTTTGCCGATCAACGTCGCCCCAAAGAACGTCCAGAACGGCATGAGGAAGTGGCCGCAGCAGATGCCACACAGATCAAATGCAACGTTTGGCCACGCGCTCATCAACAACACGCCCCAAAAGCCATGTTTCTCCAAGAACCGGATCATCCAGTCTTTCATGAGGTTCATGACGTTGTACGTCGACGTCGACGCAGCCATTTCTTCAAACTCTTCGTTCCGCTGACCTGCAAGGCGCGCTGCGCGGCTCAGTGCGTACGGTGGGATCTCACCGGCTGCCGTACCAGCACCCCAGAGCATCGCGGGCCAGAAACACTTCATAAAGATCGCAGCAAACGGTGCGCCGTTGATTAAAGGGGTTGCGCCGTCGTGGCACGTGGCGTCAAACTCCCGGAACCACATGTGGTTGCGGGAGTCGAAGTGGACCGAGCCGCACTCCTCCGCGCCCTGGACGACGAGGAAGATGTGTGGGAACAGAAACAAAATGCCCGAGTGCATGCCCGTGCCGAGCCCGACGCTCGAGAGGACGCCGAGCCCGACCCACCACACGACAAACTCGACGTTCGTGTTGAACTCATCGAGCAACGCGTGGTGGTCGCCGTCGACGACCGACGCAGTCGCCCAGAGCGCGAGGAGCGGCAATAAAACAAACCGCGTCGCGTTGTGCTCAAACACGTACAGTGCGAGCCACTGGAAGAAGCGCACGAGCACGATGCCAAAGTGGTACAGCGTACTCAGTGGCCGACGCAGCAGCGTGAGCTTCTTGCGTTCGAGGCGCAGCTGCTCCGCGAGCGTAGCGAGTTGCTTGTTGTCTGCAGACGCAGCTGATGCATTTGCGTTTGCGTTTCCTTTTACGTTTGCTTTTGCAGCCGAGACTGCTGGGCGTGCTGACGTTGGGGGTGACGTCGGTGGCGACGTCGGTGTTTTCTTCTTGCCCGCCATAGTTGTTGTTCTTCACGGCAGCAGCGAGCGGGTGTCCCTGTGCGTGATGATGGTGGGTTGGATGATGCTGTGTGGTCACGCGTGCACCGTTTGCTTGTGTGTCTCGCCTTGTCGACGTATGTCGTTGTCGTATTCAGTGCGAGCCGGTGACGTTCTGAGTGATAAGAATCTGACGTCCGATAAGAAAATCGGCCGCGTGTGTTAATTTCCCCTTCGCAGTCAAATGTGCGCCATAAATGAGTCGACATTCAGTACTACATGCAAACAGAAATGTGGCAAACGTGCAGAAATTGCATTGTCTTATCAACAATTAACAAATGGCTTTATAATAAATAAATAAATTGTTGAAGTACGAAGCGATAACATGATGGGCAACGACGCCAACGATGACTTGCTCGCACGCGCGCAGCGGCTGTGCGTCACAACACAGGCAATTTCAGCGTCGCTGCCAGCGGTCAGTACATCGACAGCAGCTATATCCGAAGCAAAAACGTTGGTAATAACATCACCGAGTCGACCGACAAGTAGCAGCATTAGTGCCAACCAGCCTGGAGAACTCGTTCCTGTTGGCAAACGCTCGAATGCACGTAACGACTCCGATGCGAATGATACTACGCGCACAACGGCAGCAACTACTAACACGTGCGCAAACTCCGAAGCGCCACACTATGTGCGATCTCGAGGTTTGTGCTTACATGACAACTGTTGACAGCCGTGTCAACACTGTCCTCGCATTTTGTCCACTGCACGCGACCTCTGACACGTTGTGTCTGTGCATATGGCTCACATGTTGCGACTGGTAGCTGCGTCGCTACAGAGCAGCAACACAGAGCTACGCACTTGTATAGTACCATCAACTCTGCCATTGCTACTTGCACCGCACCCGCCAAAGCGCTTGGTGAAGTCACGACCCGAGATCAACGGCAGCAGCAGCACGAACCAAGAGCGTCTTCCTATCCTTGGCACTCTTGCGCCCGACAAACAGCGCAGGGCGAGCGTCGATGAGAAGATCCGTCACGCGCAGGAGCGAGCGCGCGCGCGCGTCAGTCGCTCGAACCAGATCGACCAGCTCGAAGCAACACGCAAAGCGGCGCTACGGCAGCAGCAGGAGCTCGTTGCCGAGCAAGAGCGCGATGCGCGTGCGCGCTTTACAGAGCAGAGCCGCTTGCGTGCCGAAGAGCGCATCCGATTGAAGCGCCAGACGAGCGCATTGCCGCGTTTGACTGCGTCCGCGAGCAACAGATGCAGCAGCGCGAAGCAACAGTGTCCCGAGCGACCAGCAACGGACAACGCAACGCTCGAGCAGTTCCGACGAAAGACGCTCCAACGACTGCGCTCGTACGATAACGTGTGACTTATGCAGTGGAACGAGTGGCGCTGTGTTCAATTGTAAGAAGAGTGTGACGCGTATTCGTTAACAAACGGCGATCGCTCGTTTGCGTTTGCGTAGCTTGTCGTCCAGCTCAAGTAGCGCTGCAATTCAGCTTCGTGCGAATCAACAGCAACAAAATATAAGCGATACACTACCAGATCGTGCTTGTGACCACGACGAGGAGGACGTTGGAGCAGAAGCAAAGAAGCGGTTGAAAGAGAAGCAAATGCGGGAGGAGACCGCCGAGCGTATCCGACGCCAGCGCGCAGTCAAAGAAGAGCAGCGACGGTGCGGATGCATGTGTGTCTGGATGCTGGAGTTTGAACGAACGGTCTGTGCTGACTGTTCTGTATGCTGCTGCTTCGATGTGATCACGAATGCATTGCGCGTCGATCAGTGCGGAGCAAGAGCACATCCACCAAGGACTACTAGCGTACAAGAATCGACAGCGCGAGCTCGATCGTGTCGCAAAGGGCGTTGCACCACGACGACAGCTGACGCGATCGATCGCAACCGCGCGATCGTTCTGTTTGACAGCAGTGCGTTGCTGCGTTGTTGCGTGGATTGTAAAGTCGCCGTATGAATGTAAGCGCGACTGACGCTGCGTGCATTCTCGAGTAGACGCCTCGTTCTCGTCTTCATACGCCACACGCGTCGACTGCAAGTGTCCATAGCGACAGCATCGTCAGTAGCGATAGCAATCGACTCGACGCACTGCCACTACCACCGCGCAGTCCGATGACTTGCGACAGCGCCATTGCCATTGCAACGCCAGAGGCAATGGACCAAGTACGTGCACGTACATTGCTAGTGTTGCCGTCCGACACAATGCAATCAACCAGCACCAGCAATCCAGTCGACGCATCGCTAGCACCGCTGCCAGTCCTGCCAATCGATGCAGACAGCGATCGCCGTACTGGTGCGTCGACACTGTCGAGTGGCGCTGGGGGCACTGACAAGCGCAAGCTGAACGTGTGGCAGCGCGCGCCAGTGCCCGTGCTTCCGACTGAGTTTTACGCGTGCAAAGCGATCATCTCGGTGCGTTCAGCGCTCTATTACGGTCGATGTGGTGTATGGCGACTGTGAACTCGCCATGGAAGCCTATACTGCAGTACTACTGATGTGTATGGGTGTGTGCGTTGTAGGCGCCAGCGCTCGCTGGCGTAATGGCGCTACCACGCGCAGCATCGCACTCGTACGCTGCAAAGTTCAAGCCACGCACGCCGTTATCAGCAACAAGTAACACGAGCAAGTTGCGGCCACCGAGTAGTCGAAATAAGGGTTGTATGGTGTGAGCAGCGCGACGCGACATCGCGCACAGTGCGTGCTTGCGTATCGTCGCTTTCAGTTCGCTGTTGAGCGAAGTTGTAATGGTGTTCGAGTGTACTGTTGCAGCCGTCCACTTACGATACAATCGTGGCGATCTACAACACGATAGACAGCTGCTTGCGAAGTCGAGTCGGTCTGACTCCACCGGTGCGATCGAGCGACGAGTGCTTAAGGCATAAGCGTCGGTGCTTCCACGTCTGTCGACCTCGTAACTGCGCCGTGACGTGTACAATCAAACAAACGCGCAGTGTTTCACTACTGTTTTTTTTAACAGAGTTAGAGCATCGAGTCGCTTGCGTTAGATGACAGGCGAGTCATAGCCTGTAGCAGCAAACTTGGCGCGCTCGGCCTGGATCTGCCGCTGAGCTTGCAGCTGTGGCTGCTTGCTATGAGCGCTACTGGTACTACTGCTACTCGTATAGTTGCGCTCGAGGAACGTGCGGTGGCTGTTCTTCTGGACCATTTGCTTCTCGTAGAACTGTTGCTTGGCAGTCTTGGTCACGCGCTTTGCGCTCATCTCGGACTGCACGACTTGCGCACGGATCTGTTCGTGCTTGAGCGCTTTCGCTTGCGTCGCGTCGCTCATGCGGGCAATAAAGTCCGAGCCGACGTCACCCCATGCCTGCAAGACGCGGAACTCGACGCCGCACATTTGACATCGTTTCTTCTTGTCTTTCCACTCGGAGTACGACTGCGGCATCGTACACTTGGGGCACGCGCGCTTGTCCTGAGTCGTGTTGACGTCAGTTGTCGACATGATAAGCACAGTGTCAAGTCTCAGTATGCGTGCGTGCGGCACTATATGAGAGTCTGTAGGCATAGCATTGAAGATACCGTAACGAGCAACGCACCAAGCGCACGTTGTACTCGTTCTCACCGCGTGTCATCTCGAGTTTCTGATGATGTAAAAGAGACGAGCAAGTACACACCGTTGGAACCAAAACGGTTAGTAGTACTCCACATCTTGGTCGAATGGACACGACCCATAGGATGCAGCACTCGCTCATACACAACCTTCTGCTTGCTCTTCTCGGCAGCCTCCATGCGCGCGATAAAGTCGTTCCGCCGTTCGCCTACATTGCCATCATCGTCGTCGCCTCGGTCACGGTTCGCTGCTTTTTGCGCATTCGATTGTCTCGGCTTGAAGCGGCAGTGCCGCTCTTCGTCGTCGGTTGCGAACTTTCGTCCCGTGCGCTTCTTTGCTGGCGCTGAGAGGTCCTCGATGCGCTTCTGTAGACATGCGATCATGCACAAGTGTCATGAACAATGTGAGTGCTCGACGACTGGACACAAGTGTGTTGGTCATTTGATTTGTCATGAGATCATAGAGCAGTGGACTCACAGCGATCGTTGCTATCGGCACATGCGCGTGTGATGTTGCAAGCATCAACCAGAAACAAGCGTTAGTCATCTCAAACTACAATGTGCACTTGTCGACGCTGATAGCTTGTGGATCACAGCGCAAACAGTGCTGCTACCAAGTACACAATCACCTGGCGCTGCGACAACGGCTTTCGTCTTGAGCTTCTTGAGCAAGTCGGACGATTTCGCAGTTTGTACCAACTTGGCGTCGTAGATCGCAGGTTTCTTGACGTTCAGCAGCGCCTCGATGCGCAGTGTCGATGGTGATGACACACCAGTGGATCCGAGCGTGCGACGAGAGATCGTCTTGATCCCATCTTCGCTCCGACTAAACCCAGCTGCAGATGGCGACGACAACGAAGGTGACGGCGACTGGCATCGTCGCGCTGACGTCGGTGTTGAGCTACTCGAACGATAGCCTGACGCTCCACCAGCCCCACGTGCGCTCGAGGCGCGCTGTCTTGATGCAGCGATGCTCTTGACATCCAACGTCAGTGGTTGGCCGCGCGAATCATGTGCTGTCGAAGTCACTGGCGTCGTTGTCGATGTAGCTGTATATCCCTCTGCTTGCTGAAGAGTTTGTACTTTGGCAAACATCGCGGCGAGGTCGTCGTCATCGCGCTCATCGTCGTCGCTACCATTGTCATCATCATCGAGGTATGCGTTTGCGTAGCTGTCGTCGTCATTGTCTGCGTCGTTGTCGTCGCGCGAGGGGTGACTTGGCTCACTGTCCATTGCGTCGATCGTCGGCTATTGCTAAATGACCATCAATAGCTAAAACTAGACTAGACGCACCAAAATCGATCCGACGCAGTCCAGAACAGGCACAATATGACGGGGAGCGTCGACCTCGTGCAGCTCAAGACGCAAGTCGAAGCAGCAATCGAGCTGTTGCTGCGAGCAGTCGATGCGCGCGTGAGCTGGAAGCAGACGCCGCCTGCGCATCCAACAGACTCGGAACATCGTGTCGCCGTGGAGAATGCAACTGCTCCGCAGCATCAGATGTACACGTTCATCCCGGGTGTGTATTGCTCGCACCACACTGGCTCGTCTAGAGCAGCCGCAGACAGCGACACAAACGTTGGTGGATCCCACTTACACTCGAGCTCCGAGCCCAGCGACGGCGAGCTGCACGTCGTGCTGCACGGCGACAACACGTTCGAGTACGTCTGGAGCATGAAGCGCAGCGCGCCACGCGCAATGGAGTTTAGCGTCGAGATGGTGGGCGAGTGGAACAAGCCTGTGCTGAATCGCTCGCGCCGCGGCGACGACGACCAGCGTGTGTTCCTATCGGCGAAGAAGATACGCTTCGAGCGGCTCTCCAACTACGGTGCGCGTCTGACACTGTTGTGTGTTTGTCAAACGTTATTAACACTATGCTCACGTAAGAAAATCGTTACTGATCACTGCTCTCGCTCTCTCTCTCTCTTTCTATGTATCTATGTATCTACCTATCTATCCATCGTTCTCACTATTTGCCAACAAACGTGATGTAGACGCCGAGACTGGGACATGGAAGCTTTGTCTCAAGACGCTCACGCGCCATGGTTCCGACTGGGCGACTGTGGGCGAGACGGAGCGCGGCGTTCCGCCAATTGTCGTCGCATTCACGTGCACGAACACAGGCTTGGAGTCGACTGGCACAGCGCTCGTGTCGCACGTACTATCGAACTCGCCAGCGTGTCGCGTGCTCGCTGGGCTGACAAAGAAGATTGCAAACAAGCTCGGCGCTCCGATCGACGTGATGACCGACAGATGGCTACCATCGCGACAAATTGTGCTGACGCGCGCACCCGTAAGCAAGCAACGCAATGTGCGACCATTCAACCCGTTCACTTGGTGCGTGCGCAATTGCTCCAAGTTGCAAGTCTGCTACTCAACATCGCGCGAGCTCACATGTCATTCTGTTTTTGGGACTGCCTGCTGCTGCTGTGTGGCTTTCTACACCGTTATGTACGGCATGACTTTGCTTCGCACCAGTCTCGCCGAGGTACGTTTGTGTCCATTGCAACGTAGCAACATGAAGCACGAGGAACCTACTCGTTTGACGCATCGTCTTTTACCAATGATGACGCAGGCGCTCCGTCAACAACAAGAGCAACCAAAGCAACTGGACAATCAGCAGCCTGAGCACGCGTCGGCTCCAGAGCTCGTTGTCGACTTGCCAGCGTAGTTCCTACTAGAATGAGCTCGTAGTGTTGTCAAAGGCGCACTTGAACATCAATGAAGTGGCTACATGAATGCGCATTTAGGTAATTTTGAATAAGTTTCACACCTCTTCAGGTGCGATTTTCGTCACAATCGTCATTGCACTCGACTCTGATCACCTTCGTCACGTACATCAATAGCAACAAAGCACTACACCTCACACCACGATGCAGCGCAACGAGGTGGATGCGACGCTCTCTTCCGTCGGACTCGGGTCGCCGGAGCTCTGGCAGCGACTGAGCGTCGAGCTCGAAGGGAAGAAAGTGCTCGAGACGCCGCACGTGCCGAAAAAAGTGCTGCTGAAAGCTGTGCGCATGCAAGCCGATGCCATGCGGTACATGGTCGACGAATTCGACCGACTGCGCGACAAGATGAGCGAGATGGAGCGCGAGGCGAAGAACGCACAGAAGTACGTCGAGCGCGTGAACACCAAAGTACTGACGCTCCAGGGGCAGTGCGAAGAGACGAACACGAAAGTGTACGAGCTCGAAGTGTTACAGAGCCGGCAGCAGGACCAGCTCAAGAAGATCGACGACGTCGCAGCGCTAGTCAAGACGACGCGCGACGAGTGTCAGCTCGTGCAGCAGCGCGTCGATGTGCTTGCGTCGAGCCACGACGATTTTGCCGCACAGATCGCATTCGACGTCGCAGCGATCAAGATGGAGCAGGATGTCACGAAGCAGTTTGCGATGCAGCTCGAAGATCGCATGAACACGGAGGAGAAGGAGCTGTTTTTGGACTCGGACCATATTCTGCACCACAAACTGTCGCTCGCCATGTGGATTGACGTCATTGAGAAAGAGAACCGCAAGAAGGACGACGCACTGCGCGAGAGCAGCGAGCGGATGATCAAACAAGGTACGAACGTTCAGCAGATGATCCTCGAGACGCGCCGGACGCTCGATGACAACACGTGCGCGGTCGAGGACGTCCAGCGACTGCTGCTCGAGAAAGCTGACCGCAAGCGCGTCGACGAAGCGATCGAGAGCAAGTACGAGGAGATATGTAATCAACTCGACAAAGCACTAGCGTCGGTGCTCGGCGAAGAAGACGAGTTCAAGCGCGTGAGCCAAGAGCTCCAACAGCTCGTGACGCACTTGAGCGAGAGCAAAGCCGACAAGAAAGAGCTCCTCGAAGTCAAGGAGCAAGTGCTGTACGACTCGCGCGTGCGGCAACAGGTCGAAAACTTACGGTCGTTCATTGACCTCAAGATGAACCGCGACGACGTCGTATCGGCGCTCAAGAACAAAGCCGACAAGGACGAGATGATCGCGTTGCTCAAGTCGCTCTCGGAAGGGTTCGTGCCACTGCAGATGCTTATTGACAGTGTTGTCTATAGTTTACTGACAACGCTTGTGACTACTATTGCCCTCTGTCGATTCTTCGCACGCACATACGCTCTCTCAGCATGAATGCGTCGATCGTACAGGCGCAAAAGACGTTAGGTGAACCTGAGAACGCCTTCCTCACTGGCAAGAGCGTGCACGGCCATGGCGGTGGCCATAGTCACGGCAATTCGAAGCGCACGGGTGTGCTGCCGAGCCTCGAGAAAGACAAGTGTCTGTCGTGCAACAGCACGATTCGCGATCCCGGAAGTAGTAGCGGCGGACCACTGAGCAACAAGAATCCACATCAGATGACACCCGTGTTTGGCGGTGGCTTTGCGCTCGGGTCACCAGGACCGGTCGAGAAGAACTATGCGAGTCGATCCGGCGGTGGCAGCAGTAATAGCAACAACAATCATCACAACCACAGCGCGCCGTACTTGCCGAGTGGCGTTGCGGCGAGCTCCAGCAGCCGAATAGCGAGCCTCTCGGACAGCTCCAGCGAAGGGTACGTGCGTGCACTGATTGTTGTTCTGCCTGGTCGTGTGTGGCAGCGTAGCTGGTCGACAGCTCATCTCACATGCACGAACAACAACGCATGGACGACTCACAGGTTCCTACTCGGTGTCGACGGCCACGTGTACCAGGGCGACCCTGAGGTCATCGCGACGCAGCTCAGCACATCAACGCGACATTCGTTCAAGTCTCCGAATGCAAACGGCGGTGCACCAAGTGGTAGCGTCTTACGACGGAGTTCCAACACATTGCCGACGCTCGACGACAACTTGTTGCCGGACATTGGGAGCTGAGAGTCGTAGGTACTTGTTGCAGATCAGCAAGCGAGGGGGAGCGTGAAAGCCACAGTCGAGGGACCTTCAAGCAAGGGGCATCGACATACAGACCGATACGAATCAAGTCGAGCGAATCTGATGACGCATTTTGCTGGTTTCTCATTGGCTCTCCCTCTCTGTCACTGTCACTGTCTCTTACCCTACATCATGCACTACAGCTAGAAGAGACCCATGTCGTCCAACAGCATGTCTTCGCCCTCGAGCTTCATGGTGACCGAGAGGTCGTCGTCGAGTGCCACAATACCGTTGCAGTCTGCACCGTTCGCTGCTGCAGCGGCAGCGGCAGCCCGTGCGGCTGCGACCGGCTGGCCGTTCTTCGTCTCGAGCGTCCGCTTGAGCGCATAGTACGTCAGTAGTGGCACCGAGTGGCACGCGCTTGCGAGCTTCTGCAGCGTCGCAGGGCTCTCGAGCGTGATGGCTGGCGCTGCGGCGGCGGCAGAGCCACTGCTACTGTTTGCATGCGGCGTCGTCACGACCAACTTGGTGCTCAGCTCGAGCGACCCGTTCATCTTCGTCCCAATCTCAATCAACACTTGCTTCGATGGCCCAAGGAGCTCGTGCACGTGCAGCGTAATGCGCTCTGGCGCTGCGACATCGACCTTGATGTGTGCTGTATACGCGTTTAGCAACCACAAAGCAGTGAGCAATAGCAGCAAGAGCAGAAGCAGAAGACGAGTGGCCTACAACGTGCAGCCCACCGTTCACTGCGTCGTCACTGTCTGCGGGGATGCGTCGGCCAAACGTATTGTTCTTTGAGCAAAACGCTGACAGCAACACTGAGTGGAAGAACAGACTGTGGCCACAGATCTGCAGGACGTTCGTAAACGTCGCAGCCGACGCGTTCGAGAGCTGTGGGCACGCAAAATCATCCCGTGCGCGTCAGCTACGCTACGGCAGACGACAAGTCATAAGTAGTTGGACAAGAACGTACAGGAACGGGGAACGACGCGAGGCGCAAGCCACCAGAGATCTCCTTTGTCGTGAGCGAATACTCTTGACGCATCGCCAAGTTGGACGTGACCGGGTAGACTGCGTAGACGCTATGGTCGCGCGCAAAGTGAAGTTGCGGGGAGATCGGCTTGTGTCCGTCCGGCGCGACCCAGCTCACAAAGTCATTGAACAGCTTCTCTTCCTCCTGCATCTGCTCGTCGCTCGTTGGTGGCGCAGTGCTATCGCCAGCAGCAGCAGCAGCGCCGCTGTCTTTGCGCATCATCGCAGCGAGTGCGAGGCGTCGTGCTTGGACACCGACCATCACGATCGGCGTGTACCCAACGACGTGGAGTGCGACTTCGTTGCGCCACTCGATGAAGCTGACGCTGCCAGACCACGCGCCGTTCGTAAGTGGCGTCACAGTCTCGACGTCTCTCGGTCCGTCGTCTTCGTTTGTTGCGGTGTTTGCGTCGCTGCTGCTTTTACTGCCAGACAGCAATGACGTCGACGGCTCATGGTTCAGACTCGCGTCGACTGCCGTCGCAGTGCTACTACCGCCTGGAATTGCAATGCTGCTAGCGCCACCAGACGTCTCGTCGCCAGCAGCAGCAGAGACCTTAAGCTTCTTGCGCGGCGGCTCGACGACCGGTGCGCAGTTCAGCGGGTCTTTAAAGTGCAGCGTGATGCCTTCCACTGCACGCTTGGCGGTCCAACAGGCCTTGTATGGAAACAAAGCAGCCGTTAGTGTATGATAGCGCCAGTAGCAATCGCAACACGTAGGTGTTGTTACCTGTTGACTGCAGGCTTCCGAGATCTTGGCGTACAGCTCCTCTTCCAGCTGCTCAAAGCTCACTATATCGCATAGAACGTCGCCATGCAACCACGCAGCCAGAGAATACGAGTGAGTGGCTACACAACAGCAGCGCCACGCATTCATAAACACGTACGTTCTGGGTACTTGACAGCCAGTTCTGCGCGGTTGATCAACCGAATCAGCTTCTCCTGTTACATACACAGACAAAAGGACACACAAGCGTTAATGAGCGCTCAACTGTCGACGTCCTCACGCGCTCGTATCATCTATTGTCCAATGTAAAGCAATGGCGACAACGCACCATGAAGCTCGCACTGTCGCCTGCTGCCAACAGCTTGAGTGACCGCAAGAGGTCGTCATCACGCTCTGGAAATTGCTTCGAGACGTCTTTCTCGACGGTCGTGAGCGACGCGGATTCGACTTCGCCCTGTCAAACGAATGGTAAACGTATTAAGTGGGTCGTATCGACAGCAAACGATCGTACGAGCAGTGAGAACATGGCCACTGAGCCAATAGACGAGCGATTCCAGCTACAATCGACCAACGTACATCGCCACCAATGAGCACAATGTCAAGCACAAATGTGTCACAGTAGATCGACAGCGACGAGTCGTCGGGTTTGAGAATCTACGCAGCAGCAGTAGGCATCGATAACCAGTCACGATCAACAACAGTTGTGAGTCACTCGCCTCGTGGATCATACAAAGCACAACAAAGACGTACGTGGAGCTTGACGAGCGGTCGACTGAGTTTCATTACGATCTTCGTGACTTCAAAGATGATCTTGTACGCGCCGACGCGACCTTCGAGCTCGGCGACGCGCAAACCGGCTTCGAGGTCGAGCTTACTGACGCTCTCGGACAGGATCGATCGGACCGTTGCGACGTGCGTCTCAAAGCGCTTGACGTCTTTCTTGAGCTGGACGAACTGCTGATTGCGTCCGTACCAGTCCTTGTGTTGTTTGAGCGTCTCAAAGAGATAGTTCAGTCCAAAGCGCCACGAGTTTTTCTCCGTTTGGATACGCGCCTTTTGCTGGTCCACTGGGTGGCAAGTGTACCAAAGAGAATCAGCAATGCTGCGACGTCCTACTAGGTGTGTAGATCCCGCCATTCATGCAGCTAGTCATACATAGCGTACAAGGCAATGAACGCACAGTGCTGGCTGAATGCGCTCGCGTCGTTGCGCAGTGTGTCGGGGAGCATGCCGTCGAGGCACGAGCGCAGGGAGCTCGCGACCGAGTGCAAGTGAGGCGCATTCTTGTGCGCGTCTGTAGGAAGCACCGCAGCAGCAGTCAGTGCAGCTGGCGGCGCCATTGCACCGGCCATTGCCGCATTCGGTGTCGTTGCGCCGGACAACATACTCGTTTCGATGTACACTTTGTGTCTACAGTACTGCAGCACACGAAACAATAATATGCAGTCATAAATAATGCTGCGACTAATGTTCACCATTAAGAGTATAACTTCATATAATCAGGCCTCTAATCCGGTTACTATATGTTTATATAAAAATTCGTACGATTTGCGTCGCACACGAAATCAAACTTTGTACAGTGCCTGCAAAAGTCTCACAAAGAGTACTGTACCATTTGTTTCGACATTGCTCACTTGTTCAACAAATAATGTGTACGCATTCAAAATCCCAAGTACAGAAATAAATACAGCGAATTATTGTTTTAAATCGCAAGTGTAATAATATGAACGGGACTTAAGAGGTTTCCTATATAATTGTACTTATTGAGTATTTCACCTATACAATATTACTTATCACTTATTTTGAGAACACACAAACTCACTGTGCTAGTTCCAATAGTGAAAAACACATATTCAGATATGTATCTGTTATATCAAACCAGCGTGAAATAATGGAGGAAATATCGTAGTATTAAAGGACGAAACAATTTTGATTTACAACGCAAACAACTTCAATTGGTATTATGATAGTCTCTATTATCTAGGGAAAAAAGTCTCTCAAGGTCATACCTCTAGTGGTTGAAAAGACGAACCGAGAATGAATATACTAGCATTGCCTGGTTGGAAATAGTTACTCAAAAGCGATATGGATTGGATTGAGCTTACACGTTAATAATCTGAGGCGTCACACTATAAAATTGCACGACCTTTCCTGATCCTGCATTTAAAAGTCATATCGACACGAAAACTGTGAATCTGGGTATTCTCTACATAATTATGAACTTTAAATTCTGACACCGAAAAATGAAATTTTACAATCACGCGAGTTTTTACAGTTTATATATTCAATCATATGCAAACAACGATCAAATACCGATTATTGAGTAATTCGTCGCGTGTACTCAAAAACTGTAAGCTTGTATCTTCACTTGCAACTGATTTCAAAAGGGAGCTCAATGAATCTAAACGTAGCACAAACATAAATTTCGTCATTTACAGCAAAATGTTGAAAGCAAGAGAAACCGAAATCGACACCCCTAAAACACAATTGGCGTCTATGTGGCATCATATGACAAAACTTACTTAATAAAGTGCAATTCTGTCTTCTTTTTTAATATCACCTGTTTCGAGGTAGTCGCAATGAGTGTAGTTGGGCGTATTTAATGATTATAAGTAGTCTCTTCAAACTGATAATTGTACTGTCATTAGTATTACAAATTGGATATGTATGTATTATTTATATTAATCATCTTATCAGTTAGACTACATGAATGTATTCATTTGATGCCATGCTCCAAGTACACCCCCAAGCAAGTCTGCGAGTTTTAGTACACGCCCGTTATCGGCAATCAAGACGAACCTACCGAGTAACGTCGATGCCGTTGCGGTGTCGTCCTTAAACAAGACGCACGCGCTGGCTATACCAGCTTGTACAACGGCGTCACCTTGCATCACCACGACTACGAAGCGACGATGTCTGCTGCTAGCATAGGGAAACGTCACATTGATGTCGTTCATCGACGCAAAAAATCAGTCCATCTACGACTGGATCGATCGAGTCGCCACTTGCAACCTTTCGCTTTCGTTTCCAGAACACTCAGCTGCTCGTTCATACTTGTCCATCCCACCCATTTGCACTGAGACGCTGCTCAAGTACGTGCACCTCCTCGGTCGTCGTGTCGAGCAGGTGTTGGCTTCTGTTTTACTGTAGAATTTGTTGGCTTTTTGGACGGCTCGTCATTTGAGTCAGAGCGCTACATTGAGTTTTTCTGTTTTCCAGCTCGACCATGGGCACAAGTCTGCTTCGCTTGCGATGGCACCTCTTGTTGACAACGACAAACCATTTTTAGTGCTGAATGCATGTCCCGTTTTTGCGCACGACCCTGACATTTTGCGACCGCGCGATGAACTCTATGCAGTCGTAAAAAACTGTTTCACGAACAGCATGGTTGCAACAATGCCGAACATGCCACTAATCGGGAGCACACCAGATTGTACCGATGTCGCTGTCGTAGCGTACTTGAAAGGCTTTGATCCGGTCCTCGAGAACGTAAAGAAATTTATGTGCAAGCTGCGCTACTTCAATGCTGATGGAAACCTAAGGTACTCTTGTATATGTTTGATTTGAGTTATGTAAGCCTAACGTAACGTATTATTGTACATTTTGTATTTACCAGTCCTGCACCAAGTCGTGTGTTTCGCTGTGTTGCTAAAGATGGACGCAGATTTTATTGCAATGCAAGCCGACCTACTATTGTCGTTCGTGGCGGAACATCGTGAGCAATGTGGCTACGGTGACGATGATGCCGCGCTGTCGTACGTCAAACGTGCATTCAAACGTCACAGCAAAAAACGAAAATGTGTTCTTTCGTACGTAAATATCGGTGCTGTTCTTTCGACTTCGAATTGTGATAGACGTTGTGTATGCACGAGATCCGTGTGCTTGCTCATCAACAGCAAGCTCAGATGTCAATCAATCTAGAGGTCGTATTATATTGAAAGCGAATAGTCGTTTTTGGAACGTGGTACCTTTTGCAAAAGTTGCTTACTCAAAGTGATACGTCTATACAGATTTGACATACTTTAAGTATCACGTCAAGTATTGAATAATTTGAGATGTATTTCGCAATACAGTAATCTATTCTGTCACATGCTCGCCATGCATCCAATATGGTATTTTCGAAGGGCTGGACTAGAAGTAAATATAATATACGATTGGTAAATTCTATGTATTTACAGATGATGATGAGTGGTCGTGATTTTTGCTGACTGCCGACAGTCACTTTTAACGGTAGGATTTGGTAAAATAAGTACTGAGTGCTGGATACTGCTCGTGCGGGTAACACGTCGTCTTCGGATGTAATACTTGATAGGATTGACACTCAAGACAACGATGATTGTTAGCGCGGCTGTGTAAAGCGAGGTCAGACGAAAGCGAATGTATGCATAGCGATTGTAGTGTCGCTGCAAGATTAAGGACTTGCAGATCGCGACTCACTAAACGATTTGAACTATCTGACGAAGGCATCAGGAGGTGAGTGGGGCTTACGACGCGCCGGATGAACAGAAAAAGTTCTTGTTGCTATGCAATTAGTTCGATGTCATTGTACGAATCGTTATCGAGCGAGCGTCTATGCGTCCTCTCTTCGCTACCGCGTTTTACTTTATCACAACAACTCGAAGTGCCACAGAAATAGACGTGACATACCATGCTAGTCATCCTGCAGCTGTGCCACCGCGCCTCATCATTGGCGAAGATTAGGATGACCATGCTGCAGCTTTACTGGCGATAACAAAAGTTATTCGATCGAAGCGCAAGAGCGAACTTATGGACTTTTGAACCGATATGTCCGCCTTGTGAGCTGAAGTAGTGTGCGGTAGCTCGAGTCTAAATAACAGCAAACTATATTTGACAGAGCAATGTGTTGTTTGGACTGTTTCAATCTACACCATTAAGAACTTTAATTGGGTCACATCCCAATTCAAATTGAGCAAATCTCATTTCCAGTTGATTCAATGCCTGGATTTTGTGAGTCAATAGTTAGCAAACAAGAACAAAACCCAATTTTGAATTGGAACCGACTAATTTGCATCAGGATGATCCAACTAGAGATTGAATTGGTGTACATTGCTTGTGAAGAGAATAGAATATGAAGTGTTTTCTTTGAGTGCTACGACGTACTCTACTGTATCATATTGTGTGATGCCTGGATAAAATTTATATAATGAAAATTCGGAAGTGTTAAGCGTCTAAGTTTACATACATTACCTGCTAGGAAAGAAATAAGTTAACTGTTGTTGTTTAATTAAGGGGATTTGGTTGCTGTATCTTATATATATTGCAGTACACTGCACTTATCATAAAGGCATTGCTTGTGAGAGGGCACTAACGACAAGGCTTCAATTAGTACCATACATATTCGTTTATAAACAGGTACTTCACACACATATACAATGATAATCTCCCTCGCATACGTCATCTCATACAACACCTACAACCTCAACAACTATTGTATCTACACATTATACTCGCCCTTTCAAAAAGCCCTTCTACTCACTGTATCATTCACTCACTTTATCAATCACCCGGGCGATACATAGTGAAGCTTTTAACAATACCATGAACGTATAAAAAGCGTTGATGAGTATTCTATACTATGCAATCTTCAACATTTCTTTTTCTCGCACTGGCTTCAATTCGACGTGCATTTCGATGGGAAAGTGATTTGATTGCTATATGCCACATTTTGTTGCAATAATTATATGTATTTAGCAAAGAGCACAAAATGCGTAAAGTTCACAAATGATCTTATCCTAAAGTGGATCAATGTCGGTTGCATAGAACAATAATATATCGTTTGAAAAAGTTGTCAAGATATGGATTACAAGAAATTTTGTTCCTGTATTCGCAGGTGCGTATTGGAGTCCCCCGTATTCTCACCCGTAGATTCACCTGCCTATCATTCGATTCCTCTTTCTCTCTCTCATTCTTTTTCTATGCTGCTCGATCCTTCACCACCTCGCAATCTCTGCCACTCTAGTATCACGTTTTAAGATACTGATTTTAGCAAGTGAAAGCTTTGTGACAGTCACTAATATGGGGACCCCATGAGTTTTGTGACAGACAACTCTACTGTATGTATCGAGATGGTGACAGTACAGTATATCAAAAGTATCCATAATTTATTCGTTTTAGATATGAAACGGTATTATTCAAAACTATCTCATTTGAAATGCTCACAACTGTAAAATGTTGTTCTTGTCGCTCGATTCAAGATTTTCAAGCGTCAAATCTACACTGCTGACAATAATTGAACTCGTTCACTGTATACGGTAGGTACACATTTATCGATCCTTGGTGCATTTGTCGTACCACAAATACTCTTGACTCGCCAACGCTGCCATGTTTTCAATCTATCAACGATGTTGTTCTTGGTCATGGATACACAACTAGTGAACTAGAAGCACGCGTTGGCTAAGCCGTTATAATGGCATTCGTCGCGTTTGATATAAACCAACTCGTTTTATGGCTTTGTTATTGCGTTACATATTTTCGTCTGCAGAATGAGCCAATCCCTAAGCATACTTATTTAAATACGTGCCTCTATAGTGTTCATATATGCTAACGAGTGCCGAATCATCAATGTCTGATAATTGTACTATACTAGCTTATAAACATCTACTGTGTTGATTTCACTATATAGATATCCTTTTACACACAGCGCGCAACAAAAAGTTTGAGTACGGTATCATATGTTATGCAGCGAATATTTGATCAAAATCAAAATCATAGCACTAATAGTACGTAAAAGAACGATAAAAATATCTAAAAAATAAATTCGTATGTTTAAATTATAACTGATCGTTTTAGCTTGCTGTCGAAAGCTGGGAAAGGTGACATTTGGATAGTGTGGTTAAAAATGTGACAGTCCGATGCGCATTCTAAATGTACTGTATTTCACTGCAGAATGGAGACGACATTTACACCCATAACTGTTTGCGCTTGAAATCACACTTGATTCGTCTTCAAATACAAAGTAATATTCGTTCATTATTCAATATGATTGTTTCGGCCGAACGAATTATGTTTTCTGCAATCGAATAACATTAATAGGTCGGTACAAACGATTTTCTCCAATTCCTGCGTGCCACAGTTAATATCGGAACAGTACAATTAGAATATCCTAAAGAATATTACTGACATGTGCAATTGTTGCTTCTTCTATTTGCGAAAGAACAAAAAGGGAGTTCAGCTAGCTGTTTGGGCCGGGCGTTGCGAATTATCTGCCACCGACCTCTTTCTATACAATCGTAGTGACATTTTATTGGTCACCAACAAGTCATTTTGATCTTCTCACAACAATCTTCATTTTAGATGCACGATTAATCTAACTTCGATACCGCAATGCCGCATCCCTGCATATAGCCTCTAATGATTACGCCAAAAAGAATTTCAATCAATATTTTGCCATACTGATCAGTCTTTCACTTCAACAGCAACTGTTCTGCTTTGTCACCAACTATTGTGAGCCCCAGCAAAGGAGATGGCCGTAGTTTTACGTTTTTAAAATATCATTGAGCGAGTACACACACGCAGAGATAGATAGAGAGAGCAGTCGAAACAGATACGCACAATGCTGCTACGCAAAGTACAGCAAGCGACGCATGTGCATGATCTGTGTAGGTAAGCCCCGTCAATCAGTGTTTTCCGAACTGAGGAGGCAACACGCACTGAGGTGTACGATTTCTTCTGTAACCGGGCAAGCCCGAGTTATGCAGCACAGTCGAGAGGAAGCGAAGAGTGTTTCGTAGGAAGCAAAGTCCAAAAGTGTATTGAATGATTGGGTTTGGTGTTTGTGCACTTCTAGCACAAACAGCTAACTTCCTAGTTTTAGTATGTTTAATACTAAAGCTA
>JAADXH010000281.1:0-28125 GCA_023337595.1 Globisporangium camurandrum
GCACGAGGTTTTACACGTAACACCTCTTGGAGCTCTTCAGGTGCATTAGGAGTAGCTCAGGAACCACAACGGCTTTTCAATTCAGTTGCAATTTTACCATCAAGCACACAAGTCGCCTCGGTCCTCTCTCTCTCTCTGAGACCTTCGGCTCAAGACCAGCTCGGCTAAGGCAATCGGCTCTCCTAGTGAAAGTTACCTTTGCCGAAGTCAGCGCTTCCTCAAGACACGGGATCAGTGCCGTCCAGCTGTTCGCTTACGCGATAAGCAGGACTGGTCTGAGTCTCATTACAAGACACGCAATTTCTTGCGTTGTAATGAGGGAGCTTTTCATTATCAAACAAGAATACTTAGGCGTATCACTAACTCGATGGAGAGCAGCTTTTACTGCTATGTTAGGAAATACCACAGAGTTCTGATTAACACTAGACGTTACATTGGACTAATAATAGACATACAATTTATGATAAGCCTTTGCCTCGTGTATGCATAACTCAAGAGGCCATGGCTTCCGACACATCCGATCTAAACAAGACATTTTTAGTAAGCATATGTTGCGTCTGTGGAGATGCGTATCTCATAAACAAACGATGCACATAATACGCCAACTAAGTCTAAAAGCTTAAGCACTTGCAGTCACGGTAGGTTACGTTGGCTATAATCATTTCATAATTCCGTGGCCTTCTGTGCAATTATTGCCACGATTCTTTTGACTTTTCAAAGCAGGTAATGAAGCTCAACTTCTGCGATGTGGCTCAGTTTAAATATATATATACATATATATACTGAATAAACATTTCAATGCGTATACATTAAACATGTCTAACCAGGTAGCAACAACTGTGTAAGTGTGCTTGTTCGAACTACTATTATACTCTCTAAAATTGAAGTCGCTCAAATGAAGCGCATTACAAAAACGAATATACTTTCTGTATAGCAATACGACTTCATTTTGCTCAAAAAGGCATAGATACCTGCCAGCTAAACACTCCTTTAGATCTATGAGAGGCTACATTATCTATTGGCATTCGCAGCACAGCAGCGTACACTGTGATAGGTGTTTTTGACCATGTGGTATGCAGCTATATATATACCAAATTGAGCATATTGCACTATGGCGTAGTTAACTGGCTTTGATTAAGATCCGCAGTTTGTATGACAAATACAATAAATGAGCATTAATTTGTGTGTGGATGATTAAGAATGACATTAATGAAAAGCATACTACAAAAAACTGACTGCGGTATCCGTAACTTCATCATTCCTTTGCAAATAGAAAATAGCATATTAGACGAACATTGAATTTTATGATGTGCAAGGTCACAAACAAATTCGTTAGCTAAATCTTCTATTCACACAACAACTGTTTGTAATATCAATCGAGTCAGTTAACCACCTTAAAGTCTTATCTTGCGCCTACGCGACGACTCTGTTTGCGCGACTGCGCTCCATGTCAATACCAACGACTACATTAATGGCATGCGTTGAAGATGCGCGCGGCAGGCGTAAAAAATCGACGTCGATCTACAGCCAAAATCTAAAGATCAGTTAATGGCAAAGAGGGACCTGGATAGGAATTTCTAGTCACGCTTTCTCTATCTTGGATTATGTTCTTATAAACCGTATACGATATTATTGGGTGGAGGTATGCATGTATATGATGCGTATATACAAACAAAGCGCAGATAAGTTGTGGTGATGCACTTATCATGGAGAATCATGCCGGTGAGATAAATGTTGAACGAAATAATTCGCCAACACAGAGAAGACTGTGCTATACGGATTTTACTCACTTTGCATATCATGGAAGATAGATTTTTGTTAACTGTTTGAGCTTGGATGAATGCGCTATACTAAACGTTGTTGGCCAACTGGCAACTTTTTAGTTGGTGAAATTGTGTTTTCACGTGTCACGAATTTTACAATAAATACATAAATGCTACTAAAGGTTTCTCTACCCAACACAACAATGCGATTTCACGTTCGTACACTAAAAATCCTGCGCAGTTATGTTTTCGGTAGGGTAAACTATCCGCCTGCCAAAATTACTCTAGCGATATATACATCTAAGGCCATATTTTTAACACCAAATGCCATTGACCAAGATCGCGATCTTCCTTTTGTTCTCAAACATCTACATTCATTTGAAAATATCTATTTGATAGTATTTTTAGCCGAATGTTCTGTATAAATTGTCTGTATTCCAGAAATTACATCACATGTATGACACCTTAGGCCACTTTGATCAACCCAAACAAATTTTGCTGATTCTTCGCATGCAAAATTATAATCAAATATGTCGAACTAATTGTCAACTACAAAACTCAAGCCTAGACACATGAGAAGATAGTTCTACTACACTGAACAGATTTGCAATACTGCAAAACGAACAAGAATATAAAGCACGCGAGATTGTCAGCAAAATAAACTATCAGTTTTCATCAAATATCCGAGCGAAAAGTTTGAGAGCATTGCAACTACTTATCCTCATCAGTTTGCTTATGTCTAATAGCATTACTGTAAAAATGATATCGAGTGCATTTGGCTATACATAGTTTTTTTGCAATTTGCGATCATAACGGTTGACCTATTTCTATTTCAGTATATTTAACTGAACTCATGTCATTTGTCTGTATTTGATCGAGCCCCGTTGTATACATTTAATGTAAATTGTACCGTAAACACATAATATGTAAAATAGGAAATAATGTATTTACATTTGAAACAACTCGCCGTTTGCAAGATGTTTGTATGTATGGTTAGGAAGCGATATTTACCAAAAATGTATGCACTGACATATAGCTAGATATAAGTACATGCTGATAAACTTTTATGTTTTATGGTCGTACCGATACGCAAGGGATGGGAAAAGGGTCTGTTGGATACACGATATTATTAGAAAATATGACTTGGTGTTGAAGTCACTACATCCGTGTAGTTCAAAACTAGCGAAAACATCCGTTCGATGTATCGTTGGACGTACAGCACAAACATTTTAGCGGCAACATGGTATGTTGCAAAATTATATCAAACATGTATATCGAAGCACATAGTTTTATCCCGACGTACAACTGGCGATTCAATATGCCAGTCAATGTCGCATAACGTATGAAAGTACTCAATCCATCATTATTATAATCGCGCTTTTACTACTCATACGCAATTAAATTGGCATTACATAGTAATTCTCCAACGTATAATACAAAATTATGACGAGGCGTCATTTCGATCAATTACGCCAAAAACGAATGCTAGAACCGATGTATATTCCATTTAGTCGGTATTTGACACATTAAAAAACCGAACATTTCCTCTACATCTAGTTCTTGGCTATGTTTAAGTATATTATAGTTCTCCAATCATTTCACGGGATACAAATTTGTTTTTTTCGAGCAACTACTTACAACCAAGAATGGATATCATTCATACGAATACGTCACCGAGAAAGTAGCACACGGGCGATTGGTATAACATATATAATAGTATCGTGACCCACAAAACCATTTTCTTACACGTAATTGCTCACAAGAGATATAGGTTTATATTTAAATACTATGCCTTATTTATACTGCTTCAGGTTTATAAGAAACGAATCATTCGCTAGACAGCTGATTTAGCTTCCTCTGCGAGATGCTGTATGTTTGTCGTGACATATGTGCTGCATGGCACTTTCAACGCAAAATGTTTAAGCACCTGCGCGTGCCACGCATCAAATAGAGGCGGGCACAGCTTGTGAGCACATGCATTTTAATACGTGCTGCTGTTGTTGGCGACACGTGTTTCACCAGCGTTAATGTATTATGTTTTAATATTACACCATATGATTTGCCGTCACCCCGTTCAACTGCCACACACTATCAGCACATATATATATATATGCAGCTAGAAACAGAGCAATATATTCACTGACTAAATGAGTACACCTTTAACATGAATTTCGAGCGCCTATATTCAATGTGGATAAAATATGCAAAGTGTACTACCAGTGTTTATAAGTGGCAAAACCGTCAGTTAAGCACATAATACAATTAAATTTACCTCATGAGTAAATGCAATACGTTACAGTAAAATACCGTGCATTACCTCTAAGACAAAGGTACGTGATTAACTATATTAATCAACGCTAAAGATTGACCTGGTGGGACAACTTTATGTACTCAGTAGCAAAAATGTTAATACAAAAAAGCTCAAATATTGTAATACTCAGTTATACAACATTTAAAGGGTACGAAAATGACGTTCAAGCATTGTAGCTCTGCCGTTGGTCACGTATTGCTCGTTTGCATTACAGACTTGTTGTTTGAGTGCAAAATAACTATAGAAATGTAACCGTTCTGCTTTTCAAGTTGGACAATGTAATGTGGAAGGCCAGTACAGTTGTTTTGTCTGAAACAACTGATATAACAAGTAATTCCCGGCGCTAGAAGGACCTCATCAATTTTTAGAAGCAATAGTTGTTTCGCATCGACCAAGTGGCAAAGTAGGGCGAATGACGTAGTAACGTCAATACCATTCAGAATGAATTGCAACTTATTATAAACTGTACTATATCACGCTAACACCGAGAAAGAAAAGGTGAAGAAAATAAGCTAGCAGGTCTGCACCGCGAGCTCGTCATATTACGCTTCAAATCCATACTCACAAAAGTCAAATTATATTTATATAAGAACATTTGCAAATCTTTATGATAAAGATATCGATTTTGAATGATAAAGTAGTGCATGTCCTTTAACCCCGTCGCCATCTGTAAAGCGTTTTAAGGTACGCCAGTTTTTAGGTCGCTGTTTGAAAGTCATGAAGTGCCGAAAATATCGTACTTTCGAGATATGATCTTTTCTGTATGGTCAAGTATCTGGCTTAATATAGAATTAGGAATACGTGTACATTTTGATCCCACCATATCGTTATGTATCAGTAACAATTACTACGTAGTTTGCATGTTCAAGCATTCAAAGCAATCTTATTGGTAGCATCATAAATTACATAAGCAAACGGAGTGAAGTTGGTGATATGAAAATTTCTGGCTGAGACTGTGATAGAGATTTGATATGAAAAGTACAATACATGATGCAGGATTACTTTGTCATCGATCGACTTACAAATATTAAATAGCTGCCTCGATTACTCGCGCATTATGCTGAAGAATCCAAGTGTTTATGTACTTGCTCTATACAAAAGCTAACGAATACGGCCAGTGCGTCTTAATAGTTCGATGATCCTGCGTCGATCACAGTTTTTGTGTGCCAAGAGATAGCAAAAACGTCAACTATAAACGGATATGTCGAACAGCGTCATTCCTTTACCTAAACACGACCAAGTAAACGTCGCTATTGCTGTGTAATGAAATACTTCATTCCTTGTATTACATGGTTTGTAAACTATCTTGTCGTCCCAAAATGCTGTTGCTTTAGCATTAAGGTGTCGTACTAAAAATGCAGGCATCGCTGTTCACATGAGCAAAGATTTCGGCGTCAATGTCTACATCACGTCGATTTGGTCCTGTGACGCTCCTACCTTCTACTACAGTACTTGTGATTCTTACTGTCACAACAACAAAATCACGCATATTGTTTGCACACTCATCATCAACTAAATGACGATTAAATAGGCACAGACAGGTCCAGTGCTAATAGATACATACTATTCCTAACTCATACATGCATTTGTCACCACACAGGCGCCACATCGAAGGCAAAGCCAAACTAATGTACCTGCAATGCAAGTCATAAATACGACTTTGATCAGGAAACCAACAACAATAATATGATCCACCAACACTTTATAAAAGATCAGCGATCACACACGGCGGTTGAATCTGCCTGGCTTTGCCACGTAATCTGTCTCGATGAATGACAGTGCGCTGAATTCGGGGCAAGTAGCGTATGGATTGTGTCGTTCTAAATGAGCTTAACGACAGTCTCAAAATTGTCGCCCTTCAACAGCAGGTCGTTCACAAATAATGCGCTTGACATGCAGTCAAGCTCAACCCCCACTCAGTGCGTGGCTTGAACATTACCAGTAATGACTAGTTTCGTTCTAGTTCTGACAGAAAGTTCGACGCCCCGCAGCAATAATTGATTGAATCCGATGGCGCTAAAACTTGTTACATGGTCTGATTAGGCGCGGAATATATCCGAGCGCAGCGAGTAGGATCACTTTCGTGCATATGCAAGAGACTGCAGACTTCATTTTTGCAGCTTTATAATGTCTGGTCGGGTTGATGAAATGGCATTTCGCGTATAGATGCAAAGCACCGACTTAAAAGCTGTTAATGTCGATCCAAGCCGCAAAAAATATCTTCGGGTGCACGAACTACGTCATGGTTGCACTAATGAGGGTTGCAGAGCTATCACTTAGAATATGTTAGCTCGAATATGAACTGCAAACGCTTTATAGTTTTACTATCAACTCGACGAAGCAAGTCAAATATTTGTAAATCAACGGGTTCGTCTACACGAAGCCGTGATGCACTGGTTTGATAAATTTTGGTTCGGCTACTTTGCTGTAAACTACCGCGTAGTCAGTAATGAACACCGTTCACTCACGCATAACAGTCCTTTTATGCAGACAGTGACATGACTTTTAGCTCATGCGAAGACGGCACGCAAATTATGCGTACTGCCTATTTTTGCCTTTAATCACCAAGTGTACATCCATCACACATACAAAAAAGAGCGAGACTGACGCAACACGCACGTTCGCTTAATATCGAATGCATTGTGTACAGGACAGAAGGTCATTAATGACCGGGCATCAATATATTGAATTTTCAAAAAAGATTTTGTTTTCATAGCATTAGTTGTAAATACCGCGTGCCAAAGCCGTCAATTGTACTCCCTTTCGAAGTCGACAAATATCAAGTGGCTATTAGTGGTGCTGTACCCAGTAGTATGCTCAAAGTGACCATCTTCGCTCCAATCACGCGCGACACCAGCATAAGTGCAAACTATCGTGCGGATGATTTGTCCTCCTATCGATTGGCACACGATTTGATAGATCATTAAGTGGGCTACGAACCTCTGTTTTCTACGTTATCGCGCCGTTGTTATTGTCATTTCACAGTAAATTCGCATAGCGTACAAAAAGTTGTCATGATACACATACAACATCATACACATTACCCACCTGCTGTTTCGCTGTACGGTGGCTATATGTGAGGAGAGTACTATCGACGCACGTGCTAACTTCGCAGGTATCACTCTTAGTTGCGATATCAGGGTGGTCATTATCGCTGTTTATTGCTGTAATGGTAATTGCAAGCATATGTTTAAGGGGGGAGGGGGTACGGCTCAACGCTCTCGTCGTACGTCACCAGCCCATCAGCCGACAGGAGCAGGTTCGTGACTAGAAAATCGCGTTGGCAATCGTTTAAGATTAATTTAATAAGAGAGTGCTTTGAGCCACTTTTTTCGAAATTGGACATAACATTTTGTAAATATACCTCGTATTACGCTGTACATGTATATTCAGGTAAAGCTGACGAATTCTTAGTTGGAGTCTAGATTGTGTTTGTGCTTTTTTTACAGTGATGAATACTTTGGTCAGGTATGTTAATTTTGTTGCCAAATTGTCTGCGGGTTTCTTTATCTCAGGTACTTATAGTAGCGCATATTACTGTACTAATTCATTGCAAAGCATTACTTAAATCTTACCGTATCAATTGTATTTCAGTGAATTCTTGCCATCGTAGTGCACAATGTAATACGAAGTCGCTGCATAACATAACATAGATCTGACTGTATCACTGTAAAACACTTTCTTACTTTCATTTGTACTTTACAATGGATCTGTAATAATGTTTGTGCAAACATTTGCATGTTGCGAATAGCAGAACCAATATCTGCTATATTCCCGACGACCTCAATTTGCTTCAGATGTAATGATATAGCAGACACAAAAATAAATATTTAATCTGAACGATGAATTATAATCATAATTCTGATTTGGTTCCTGTTGATTGTTGTTCGACATCAAGGAGACGCAAGGAATAGTCGGGATATCATTTCTTATTGCTAAGACTGTCATGAAGCTATACAGCTGATTTCACACCGTGTATATATCATTCATGAGTCGGCCACATACAAAGGTGTCCATAAAGATTGTAACATGTTTTAAGAGAAATGGTGTAAACTCAAGAAGCATTGCAAACACCAGTTTTCTGTCCAGCAAAATACAGCGGCTAATAGGAGTGAGCTCGGACTACAACAAGGTCGCAGTAGATAGGAGTAATATGTCGGATAAATCTCGTGCCTATATAACTAAAACGGAAGACAAATATTTTAAACCATCCATGCGCCCGATGCAAGAAAGAATGATTCGCAGATAAAGACAGCGTGTGAGACAGAGAGAGACAAAGACAGAGCTGCATATCGAGCGTTTATTCATTTGTGTCGAGCTCTTCGTAGCGACGACGTGACAAAAATGCGCAAAGATACTGGTACGACTTAACATGCTCGTTGTCTTGTGCCAGAGGTGGCAGTCACAATTGAATTGCAATGCAGTTGTTGTTGTCGTTGTATCTACGCAATGCGGACGAAAGCGCTTGCTGTGGTGTTGTACGTTCATTTAAGTGCCTTTGGTTTTACTGGTCCGTGGCACATGCTGCGAGCTGCGGCACATTTGTGTGGTCGAGTGGTGCTATTATGTTGACTGCTTGCGTTTTACGCTCTCGGGAAGCACTGATCTTTCGCCGCAGCGCACACAGATCGTTCTCAACCCGCATATTTTAGCCCCTCACTCCCTGAATGTACCTGTTGAAGTCACTGATGAGCACCCCTAACTATAGTGCTGTGCCACACACGGCATGCTTGTTTGTGCATGGGACTGCGCGCTATAGATGAAAAGCAAGTTCATGCACGCGACTCTCGTACACGCACCTTGTGACTCTGTGTACTATTGTACGGGACCTTATGCTCGACGTCGCATGTGAGTTCCATTGCTGCAGGTGGTTATTCGTGATCTGCTGTGGCGTGATGCAAATGTGCTCGATATTTTTTGCTACTCAATGCCTGTATTTGTAGTCGAAGGAGTGATTGTCCACCAAACACTGGGCATCCCATTCAATTTCGTAAATCGGAGGTTCGTGCACATACATCGCTAGAGTAATACTTTCTTTTTTGCAAAACTTGCTAAATTGTTATATAAATATGGATCAATTTACATCTCAATACATGAAATAGCATTACAGAACAGCCATTGTAAGAAAATGATCCTTTTTGATTGCTCATAACGCCACTGTTGTTCTTTATCTAGCGTATTGAAATGCGTTTCAGACAGAGGAGGTTACGGCGATAGAAATGATACTACTTGTATAAAATTGTAAAAAAGTCGATATGGATACTTTTGATTAGAGTGATCTCACATGTTTTTACAATTGTAACACATCTACCAAAACTTGGAAACGGATTGAAAACGTATATTCTAATTATATATTTAGTAATTCGAGTTGTATTCTATCCCGGCCAGGTAATTTTGGCTCATCCAATCGTATGTCCTACATATGTGGCATTTGTCTGGTACTATTCAAATTATGAAAATGTGATTGGACCACATCTGCGTGTTCTTCAAGTGCAAGTTGTCTGAAATAGTAATCGTTGTTATTCCGTGACTAGCATGTTTTTTACTACGAATGAGATATCCAGATGGAGCAATACTAATTGCGTGTAAATGTGCGCAACGCTGACAGACACCTGTCGTATATGACGTCTGTTTCATCTGCTGAAAGTATGTACACATTCGGGACCCTCACTTTGGAAATGTGAGTATACATGGTAAACACTGGTAGCACAAACAAAACTGTAAATATGTTTTTCCGCATACAAATACGCTTATATATAGCCCTCACATACGCCATCACATTCAACACCAACTTTCTCAAGTCGATATCTTTTATATTTACACGTACTTGCCCGCACAGAAGAAAATATCAATTTCCTGTATCTTCACTTAATTAATCGCCCGCACATAGCCTCTAAATAGTGTAACCTTTCGTCAAATCGTGAATGGATAGATATTGTCTGTAAATGCTCATTGCTATGATTTTTGCGACACTAACAACTTTTACTTGCATCTGCCTTAGATTGACCTGCATGTTAATGTACAAAAATGATGTATACTGTATCCTTCAAGTAGTAAAAATACATATACGCTAGCAGTGCGTATTTATTTCATCGTAATAACATTTATGGCGTGGAATGCAGCACAAGTAAGTGCGAAGCTTCGTCATGATGTTCCTCTCGGTTGCTTGTGCTAAATATCACTGCATCAGCTAATTCGTCATTATTCGTCACTGTATTTCTACAAATACGTGAATGTGTTTTAGTTTTTGATCGGGTCAGTCGTTTTTGTGCTTGTGTTTTTGTGTTACGATTACGTAAATGACTTAATTTTATGCTGTAACCTACATATTGAATCGGCTGCGATGCAACGCAGCGCTCGGTAAAAGTTTGGGTCAGGACGACGAGAGCTCAACAGCTCGTTCAAGTTCACGTCGCTACAGTTCATCGGCATATGTGGAGCATTGGCGTGCCTTGCGCCGATATGTAGGGGTCATCAGCGCGCACTCGGTTATTGTAGCAGCGACGCGCACGTTAAGTGCGTGTGTCCTGTGCGCACACACGCACTGTAGCGAGTGTACTGTCGAGTGATCATTTTGCAATAAACTACAATTTGACTGACCACCTTGTACTTTTCATTTCAATTTGTAAAGTTGTTAAGATAAACTGTTTAGACATTATAGAGTATATAGTTAGAATTTTTGAATTCTCATTTCATACGCGACTCTTCATTATATTTTGGGTCTTGAATAGATTGCATCTATTGTTACCTGCAAAGAATATGATTAGTTATCATGCAGTAGGAACGAATATATATAGTTTGTGTATACGTACTAACGACCTTGATAATAAATTTTATTCGTGGACAAGGGAAGGCTTTGACTATGCATGGAATTTTGATCTTTAGACTATTAATATGTTATTGTATGTGGCGGCTGTACATCGCCCTTTCTATATACTGTACATGCATTCCCGTAAATTTGAAGTGGGGACGACAAGAAAAGTACTCAATTTGTGTTTTGTTTTTCTTTGAATTGTAAATCAACATCTGCTTACTCTGTAACATACAATAATGATGTTCATACTCCTTATTTGAATTAATAAACACAACTGTACAGAATGCACGAATTGAGCATTTCTTTGAGTTAATGTGTGGTTCAAATGTGTTGTGAGCATACCGGTACTGTAATCTAAACCGGTATACAGCTTACATTTGCAAAGAGCTTTCTATTTCTATTTGCAAAGTTGAAGGGGGAACGAAGTGGACGAAGTGCGCAACGTTATTGTAAGTGCTCAAACGTCTTTCGGGCGTGTACGCACAAACGCAAGGATCTGCGCGTGCATGTCTGCGTGCGGGTGTCTACATATCCACACGACGCAATCTGCACTTGTACAACAAAGCGCAAAAGAAAGAGAGTGAGCTCTGCAATTGGCGAGCAAAATGGGAGCACAGGCATCGACGCTCGACAGCGCTGGAACGGACAGCAGCGACCCAGCGAACGACGCGAACGCATTTCGCCGCGCTTGGCGCGAGGGAGTGCCGTTTACGCTGTTGCACGACGAAGCATTTGTGAATGAACGATACCAGGAGATCACGGCAGGCAAGTTGCTGTCCACGAATGCAAGCGAGCGTGACAGCGAGATCGACAGCAACGCCGCGCCGCTCATCTCAGGTACAAACGGCGTCCCGATGGACGAGCTGCAGCAAGTCGCTGACCTCGCGCGCATCAAGCTCTTTAGCAAGCGTCGCACAACGCAGTTGCCTGGTACCACTGGCCAGCGAGTGCGTGCGAGCTCCAATAGCGCATCGGGTACGTCAACTTCAACGTCAACATCCGCCCAAGACGCCGCCGCAGACAGCGATTCAGCAGCAAGCGTGCTGGCAGCAGCGACGGCCGACAAGATCTTATCGCGCGAGTCAGCAGAGAGCGTTGCGAGCGAGCGGCTGCGGCGCCAGCGCGTTGCAATCGTCGAGCACTACTACACGCAGCTCGCCAAGCGTCTTGACGCGATCAATGAACCGTTGGACACTAGCACGAGTATCGATGCTGTGACGAACGCATCTACGCCGACGACAGCGATAGTCACTGCACCACCACGTGTGAATCCTCTTGCAAACTGGAGCGGCGCACCGAGCAGTGTCTTTACTGTCGGCTCGTTTCGCGTGCAGCTCGAGATGCTGCGTGAGTTCCGCGTCGCAATGCCGCGCTTGTTTGAACACAGCGTCGTTGCACTTATCGAGACGCTACTGGACTTCCCCCCGTTTGCGTTGCAGACGACAGCGCTTGGTGCGACAGAGCAAGCGCTCCTTGCAGACGCACATGCGTTCTGTCAAAGCGTTCTCGATACAAGTGACAGCGACAATCGAAGTGAGCTGACCGAGTCGCATCGACAAGTGACGCTGCTGCTACTGCTCGCATTTGGCGTGAGCAGCGGCTGTGCGAGTCTGTTGCTTGACTTTACGCAGCGCCTCGTGCTGGGATCGCAGTCTCCAGTACGTGGTTCAGCAGCGACGCTGCTGTTACGCAATCAGTCGATCGCGTCATGGAGCGAATCGCTCCTTGCGCGTCTCGAGTCGTACCGCGTCGACGTGACGCTCGGATCGTTTGAAGACAGTACGCTTGTGACACAGTTTCCCGTCAAGCTCGTTCATGTCGCCGATGCGTCGTCATCATCTGCGGCGACAGACAAGCTGCCGAACGCACAGGCGATTGCCACAGACGGCAGCTTTGTGTACGCGTGGAGTGCGACAGTGGGACTGCTCAAGATCGGAACGGGGCTGAACTTTACGATCGCTGGTCGCGTGTACGCAGAGAGCAGCGTATTAACGATCACTCAGGGCTTCCAGCGCACGCGCACGTTTCGCGCTGCGCTCGCCGGTACAGGACGCAATGTCACGGAGACTGTGCGCGCCGAGCTGCGTAAGCGTCCATCAACAAGCGACGAAGCGTCTCGGACGCGTGTCAGCGATGTGCTTGTGACTGGCGGTCTCGATGACATTCTCTCATCGTTTATCACACGACGGCTGTTTGTGATGTATGCAGTCGACGACGCTGAAGCGACAGCGATCCTGACCGACGACGACGATTTTGCAGACTTGCACACTCGAATGGTGCAACTTGGCCCAAATGTTGCTGATACGAACGACGCGAATGCGCACACTGGGAACAACGTGCAAGTCCTTGCAGCGTTCTATGGTGACTTTGATGTGCTGCACGACGACGCGCTTGATTGTTTGCGGCGACGTTTCGAGATTCCATCCGCAAGTGCGAACGATCGCGACGACGACAACGGCGACACGATGGTGACAGTGACGCTGCCGCTGCTTGCCGATTTACTTGCTGACACGACCATAGCGGACAACGTAACGGACACGACCGAGTTGGTGCTGTTCTACTCAACCGATAGCAGCGCGGAGATTGTTTGCAGCAGCTTTTATGTTGGCGACCAGATCGCCGCGGTCGACGACAAGCGCGACGCCGTGTACATGTCGAGTCTCGTGCTGTGTGGTGACTCGTTGTACTTGAGCTTGATGTGCAGCAGCAGCGACCGTATTAGCGTTGCAAATCCAAAACCACTGCCGCGTCGCATGCCGCGCCGCTTGATCCGCATCTCGCTTCAGGACTTGAGCGTCGTTAGCATCCGCACACTGCAACGCGATGCATCGTCACAAACAGCAGATGCACCGCAAGCAACGACGTACAAACCGCTGGTGACGTACATCTCGGAAGGACGACGCATCTACGAGATCGAGATGACTGCGAGTTCGTTCCACGTCCAGGCGTTTGCACTGGAAACCAGTGTGAGTGGATTGTTCGAGGTCATCAGCAGTGGCGAATCGATCACGATCGACATTGACAGCATCCGGTGCACGTACTTTGTGAGTTTCTTCATCACGTTCTTGACGCACGAGCTTGGAGCGACCGACAGTGTGGCGCTCCCGATGCTGTACACGAATGGCAAGTGGCTCGCGATCGTCGTGCCAGCATCGACTGGCAAGTCGCACGGCGTCATGTTTGACTTGGAAAAACAATTGTTTGTAGGCGACGCAAACGTGACTACAGACGCCAATGGAGCGCGTGCATCGTCGCCGTCCAAGTGCTTGGAGAGCGCGGTTCCTGGTCGCTTGGCGTGCTTTGACGCAAAGAACAATGTGTTGTGGGCACTCGACAATGGGAAAGGATCGCTCGCGTACTATCGAAACCCAGGACTGCGGATCTCGCTGTCGCAATCAGTTGCATCATCATCTGTTTTGAACCAAGCAGTTTGTATGGAAGCGGATCACCATAGCGAGTCAAACGCGGCAGGTGTGACTCTCCCTAGTCGCTCGAGCGTCAGTTTCGAAGCCATAGTTTGCACGCGCGTGCTCGGGTTCTTGTCTGAAAACGCTGAAACGAGCGAGCCAGACGAGTGGGCAGCGCTCGGTGGTACGAGTATCGCCGATACCACTACTGCGGCCGTGCCGTTTGTCGCAGATCTGCGACCCACGAGCTTTGCGTCGTTGCTGCGACTGCTCCGACACTTTGTGACACAATGCAAACCAGCGTCGGCAACAAACGTGGAGCGATACAACCTCCAGGCGTGTTTGAGCATCATGAACGCACATGTGACGCTCTTGCTTCGTGTCAAGCGCGACGAGCGAGTCAATACCTTACAAACGCTGCTGCGGGACGAACTCTCGCCACTGCTGCATGATCTGATCCATTCGTCACATAACGCGAACCACAACGCACGTGCCGAGCAGATAGAGACACGTATTGCTACGAGCGACGAGAGCGGACGCGCAAAGCTCGCAGTGATCTCCAAGGCGCTCGATCTGTACGCGACGTGCATCCACATCTTCCACCCTGACGTCGTGCAGCAATTCAGCGGCGTGCTCGTGTACCTCATGGCGTGGGAGACTGGTCGTGCGAGCGCCATGGAGCTCCAGATCGTCGCACGACTGCTTGGCCACCTGAGTACGCGCGTGAATGACCTGCAGTGCGCGATCCTTGCGTCAAAAGATGCAATGAAGACATTCACGCGCGTCGTCCACAGCGCAGTCGTGCTCCAGAAGCAGCGACTTGCGACGATCTTTGCCGATGCGGGTGCGTCTGACAAGTCGTCAACACGGACGCTCGAAGACAGCGACGCGCTGCGCGAACTCACGCTGTTTGTGAACAGCGTCTCGCAGAGTTTACTGCTGTTGCTTCGCTCTCCTTCATCACGCGCGCATCATGACGACGCAATGCAACATGTGCGCACCGTGTTCGCGCTTTTCCATATACTGAGCGATGGCTGCAGCGACGTGTGTGCTGCTACAGCAGCTCACATCCAAGCGACACCACCGAGTCGCTCGACGTGGTCGCGCGCAGAGAAAGCACTGCGCCGCGGGTTCTTTGGCGTCGTATCACCGATGCTGTTTGCTAGCGCACTCGCGTTCGTGCGCAACCTCGAACCGATGATGAACACGCTTGTGTTGGATGCATCTGACGAAAGCGACGACGCATCGTCCAGCAAACGCACACTGTTTGACTTCTTGCAAGCGAACGCAACCAAGATGGCGACGCTACTCACGTCGATCAAGACCGTGAGTGCAGCGGTGGACCCAAGCGCACGGCAGCGCACTGTTGGCAGCGTTGTCGTCGAATCCAAGTGCGTGACGATGGAGTCTCTGCACGAGTACGAGAACGATATGGACGAGCTGAAAGAGCTGCGCATCCCTGGCGCAATGCGCATCGTCGTGACGTTTGACCCGCGCAGCCGCACGGAGCTCAACTACGACTACGTGACGTTCTACAAAGACAAGCTCAAGCGCGCATGCTACGGCGAACAGACGTACTCGGGCCGCGACGACGAGTACAACTGGCCGGGCGTTGGTGCGCAGCCCCCGCTCATGATCGAGAGCGACCACTGCTTTGTGATGTTCCACTCGGATAGCTCCAACACAGACTGGGGGTACAAGTTCACGGCGCGCGGCGAGATGCTCACGAAGAAGTCGTCGATCCAGCGCCATTGGCTCGTGTATCTCGCTGAGAGTATCGCCCACGTGCTGGACGAGAGCATTGCCGTGTTTGTGAGCGGCAGTACGTTTGCGCCGATCGTGGACGTCGAATTCCAGCACGAGCGGTTCCTCCAGAGCGACCTCGTCAAGGGCGGATTCTGTGCCCAGCAGACCCAGAACACGAACGTGCTCGAGCTGCTGCGTGCATTTACGCACCCAACTCCAAACTCACGCGCGGAGAAAGTCGTGCACGCACTGATGCACCGGAGCGGCACGCTTCGACAACGCAGCTCGTCGTTTGCGAGCACGACCGAGTCGAGCGGGAACCAGAGCGTCAACAGTGCTGTGCGTACGGTCGCAGCGTCGATCTTGCACCACAACATGTGGGGCATGGACGCGTACGCGTTCGCAGAAGACTTGCGCTCCGACGTTTCGGATCAGCTGCTGCGCGGCTGGAAGAACGCGCAGAAGATGCGCGACTGGTTCCACCTCGGCGACGCTGCCGAAGCGAGCATGCAGCGTCCTGCATCGCCCAGTCGCCGCGGCAAGCTCCGTCGACAGCCATCGGCGTTCAAAGGCATCTCGGAGGAATCGCTCGAGATCTTGTGTGCAAACGTGATTGAGCGCGCGCAGTTCCTGCTCGAACTCACACCCGCGTCGTTCTCGTACGTGAGCGGCGCCAAGCGGCGCTGGGGATTGCTTGCAAAGTACGGCTCTGCGATCGGCAAGACTGGCTCGTCCGAATCGACGATCGACAAGTGGTACAACCTCCTGGACGAGCTCCAAGCTGCGACAGCACTGCGCAGTCTGTTTCAGTACCGTCGCAACTCGAGCGAGCGGATGCGCGGCGGTCAAGCCAAGTCCGTGACGGAGCAAGTGCTCGAGTTCATCCAGAGCGACGTCGACGTCGCCGAGTTGCGCCGTATCATTGCGACACGCAACGTGCGCGCAAAGAGTCGCGCGTTCGGGATCGACCTGTTTGTGCGTACGTGGAGTTGCTGTGAGAGCATTGCAGCAAAAGCGTCGCTTGCCGAGTCATTCGCAACGACGATGAAAAAGATGGTGCTGACGTACTCGTCGACGAGCGGATCGTCCAACCCTGTGCTCGCGCGCGTGCACTTTGCAACGAAACTCGCAGGCTGCGACGAGTCGCCGCGGCACGACGTCAGCGAAGCGTACGGCAAGTGCCTGAGCGAGTTTGCGAGTCTGCTCAGCACAGTCACTCTCGACGACGCGAGCTGCTCCGTGATCGTCGGCGTGCTCAAAGCGTGCGCGCTCGACTTTGACGTCGAGGACTCGTACTTGCTGCACGAGAGCCGGATCTTGAGCCACGTCCTGCGGCTCCTGTCGACCGATGTGATCCACATCCGTCGCGCTGCGCAGTCGCTGCTTGGCGTCTTCCTCGGACGGTTTGTAGTCGGCAAAGCGAACGCGAGCGTTGATGCTGACGACGACCACCAGCAGCAGCAGAATGAGCAGCAACATCCTGACGACGACGTGCTCGAGGCAACAGCGTTCCAGCGGCAACTGTTTGCAGCCGTCGGCTTCCAACTTGAAGGCGTCGCAGCGCACGCAAGCGCCCCAAGTATTTTGCCAAATGGACCAACGCGCGACGCGGGCAGTCGCGACCTCGTGCCTACAACGACTTTGTCGACTGCACAAGCAGCGTTGTGTCACTACCTCCCGCAAGAGTCACCAGGGCTCACAGCGCCGAGCATGGAGCATACGCGCGTGAGCTGGAACCACTCGATCATGCTCTGGGTGTTCGTGCACGGTGACAGCTCGATCTACGCGCTCAAAGTCGGCGATGAAGTGCGACGTGGCCCTGATTGGAAAGATGCGAGCGACGACGACAGCAGCAGTTCGATCGAAGTTGGGGTTGTCACGTCGATCGTTGCACCGACGCGCATTGCTGTGCGATGGGACGAGACGATCAGCGAGCACGTGTTTGACCCCAAGCACGGCGTCTTTGAGATCGTGCTCGCGGACGAAGGTGTGCGCGGCGTGATCTTCTGCAAAGGCAACAAGACGATGGTCAAAGACACGGCATTTGCCGCGCCATGGTCGAGCTTTGGACTCTACTTGAGTGACCAGCGGCAGCTGAGCTACAAGATCGCGCGCGGCGGCGACGGCGAGTGCGTGTACAACAGCAACTTTGAGCTCGAAGCGAACGAGTGGTCGCACGTCGCGGTCGTGCAGAGCCGAGAGACGCTCAAGATCTTTGTGAACGGGATCATGGCGTCGCACCACTTGCTCGATCCGTTCTTGCTCATGCACGGCAACGTGAGTGCGTCCGAGTCCAAGATCATCGAATCGGTGCATCCGTACCCAGACGCCGTTGACCAGTACTGGCCCGTGCACATCCCAGGCGCGACGACGATCCGCGTGACGTTCGACCCGCTCTGCGACATCGACCAGTCGACGGGCTTTGTGCGCTTCTACAAGAATGCGCGGTGCAACGAGCACTGGGGCGACGAGCGGTACTCGGGCAAGTACAGCGACCCGGAGCGCAACTTCCCTGGCGCTCAGAGCGGTCGGTTCCGCGGTAGACGCAACAGCTTCTCGGGTAAGAGCAGCGGACCGCCAACCTCGATCGAGATCCCATCAGATCGCTTCCTTGTGTACTTTCGCAACGAAGGCGACTCGAACGGCTGGGGCTTCCGACTCTTGGCCGTACCGCAGTTCCCGACAACACGTACAACCATGGGGCACGAAGCGACGTCAACGTTGACGTCTGCGAGTGCACGCATCCCGTTGAACCCGTTTGCGTTCTACTTTGGCGAGCCACCGTGTCGCGTACTTGACGAGCCAGCAGCCAAGTGCTCGATCTTCCAGCCCAAGGTGTGCGACTATGCGGTGCTCGAAGACGACATCACGGCTGAGATGCAGGCGTCGTGTCCAAGCACCGAAATCGTACCGACGGTGCTGCCGAGCAACCGTGCGCTGCACATTTTAAGTCTGCTGCAGACATGCGCCGAGACGCCGTTCGGTCGGTCGTTGATCGCGACACCCGAGAACATTGGCAACCTCTTGTCGCTCGCACTTAGTGACAGCATTCCAACAGTTCTGCGATGCGCGAGTCTTGGCGTGTTGCGCGACTTGGTCGAGTACATCTCGCCTGACATTGCAGCTGCACAGATGCAGCGCGTCGTGTCGCTGAGCGAAACAAGCGATCTCGTCACGTTTGTGTTTGCGCAGATCAGCGACTGTTTGAACGTCTGGCGGCTGTTCGACGCTGAGGAGGTCGCTGGCAGCAACAATGATGCAAATGACGACGTCGCTTGCCTGGACGATACTGGATTGCTGCCACTGCGCAAGTCGGCGCACGAGACGACGAACCTCGTGACCGCGTACATTGCAATACTGCGTGCACTCGCGGGCCATTTTGACTGGAACGTGAGCATCTTTGCGTTCGTCTCACGAGCGCTGACTGCGATTCGATCGGTTGATGCCTCCGCTACTGCTGCTGCTGGGGACAGCAGTAAACCTTATGACATGGCTGCGATTGGGCATGCGCTGGCGTCGTGTGCTGTGCTTGGTGGGACGTATGGCGGCATCACCGTCGGCGGTCGTGTCACGTGCTGCGTGAACATTGACGGGAAAGAGACGGTCGAGACAGGGTACGTGCTGCAGTTCCGCCTCAAGAACGGCGCACGCACGGCGCAGATCCTGTTTGACTGCGACCGGTCGCGTCCAATCGACGTGCCTGTCAGCGACATTGCGCACTTGGGTGACGAAGAGATGGCTGAACTCGCGCAGTTCTACGCACACATGGCACCGTTTGTCGATTCGATCAAGGATTTATTTGGCGACGTGTTGGCAATTGACGTCGTGGCTGGCGACACTCGTGCGCAGTATGAGCCAAAAGTGACGCGGAAAGAGAACGTCGAAGTGCTCGAGAGCGAGCATCCGTACTGCAACGACGAAGACGTGACGTACCCACTTGCGTTTGCTGGCGCCAAGGAGATTGTGATCTACTTTGACAAGCAGTCGTGCACTGCGGGTGCGAACGACTACGTCACGTTCTACAAGCACTCGGACGTCGACAGCAACTCGACGACGTCGCGCAGTCGCGAGCACTGGGGAGATGCAAAGTACTATGGCTACCACTTCCCAGGCGTCGGGAACGTACCGCCGCTGCGGATCCCAGCTGCGAGCGTCGAAGTGCACTTCCACACTGACTCGACAGCCGTGCGTGACCCAGTCGAGTGGGGTTTCAAGCTCACAGCACATGCATTTGAAGAGACGCTGTCGTTTCCGCCTGAAATTCCGCCGCGCGTTGCTGCGAGCGCACTGAGCGACGTCCGCGCTCGGTGCGTCAAAGCAATCAGCTCGTTCTTTCGCTTGCACACGAGCTCGAAGCTGCTGTCGGACTGTGCTACACTCTTGCCAGCGCTCACGCGGATCGCGAACGAACCGAGCGACGGGCGACCGACGTCGTCGATGCCGCGATCCCAGGTGTTTGAGTCCAAGCACCCGTACGCCAACTCGGTGCTTGAGTACATGGAAGTGACGTTCCGCGGTGCCTCGAAGTTAACGGTGACGTTTGATGCACAGAGCAAGACGGAGCTCGGGTGCGACTATCTGTCGTTTTTCAAGGACCGTTCGCTGACCGAGCGCTGGGGTGCGAGCCAGTACTCGGGCGACGAAGACGAGACGGCAAACTGGCCCGGCGTTGGGGGCCGTGCGCCACTTGTGATCCCGAGCGATTCGTTCACGCTCTTTTGGTGCACGGACGTGATGAACGTCGCGTGGGGCTGGAAGTTCACGGTCACGGCTGAATTCGATCCGATCGCGCCGCTTGCACTCTCGTTTGAGCAGCTCGACAAGCGCGCGTACCATATGTTTGAGATTCTGTACGAGAAACCGAGAACGCAGCGGTCGCCATTCCCGCAGGAGTTTGACGGCTTTCGCGAGATTGTAGGCGATGATGCGTGCACGCAGCACAAGTGGCGAAACGATCCGATCCGTCAGTGCGTCGTACCACGTGCGAGTGGTGCTGACGGCAGTGTCAATCTACTTAAAATGCGCCACCAGCAGCAGCTATTTGCAGTTGTCGATGCGCACAGCGTCAACGTGTACGCAGACCGCAGGAAAAGCAACGTCGTGCGTGAGTTGACGCCAGGGCAACACTTCCGTGCACAGCAGCATCGCGACAGCTGGCTCGAGGTGTTGGCAGACGATGCAGCGCCGGGGTGGGTGCAGCAGCGTAGCGGCGACAAGATCTACGTCGCGTCGGTCGCTGCACTGACGCGCCACGAGAACCTGCTCGTGCTCGGTGTCGACGATGCGCACTTGGACGTGCACTACGCCGTGCTTGAGATGAATGAGAGTAACGATGAGCAGACAGCGCTCGCGAGCTTCTTTTCACAGTTTGCATTCGAGAGCCTCAAGAGCCAGTGCGACCGGTCCCAGGGCTTTGCAATCGACGCACACCGCGCACTTGCGACCAAGTGTGCGCGCGGCGCAATCACCGACATGCTCGCGAGCCGCACGCATGCGAATGCCATCCGTGTCTGCGACTTTGTCGACGAGTTCGAGTTCCTCGTGCTGCTCACGCACTTGCTTCCGGACAATGCAGCGCCTGCGCAAACTCACGTAGCACCAGTTGATGTACTGGCGACTGCAGTGCGCGTGTTGGTTAACGATCCAACGAACGCAACGCTCCTATCGCGCGTCGTTGACCGATGTTTGCAGCTGCTGCATACGACTGCAGCGCTGTTGCCACGCGAACGAGGCGCGCTGCGAACAGTCGAGAGCGAGCATCCGTACGCCAACTCGAGCGATCAGCACTGGACAGTGTCGATCCCCGGCGCCTCGCGCATCGAGGTCACGTTTGACGCTAAATCCAAGTGCGAAGACGATGTTGCGTGGCTGCGGTTCTACAAACATGGCTCGGACCGAACCGAGACACTTGGGGCGTCCGAGTACGGTGGTCGTGGCGACAACGCGCACTGGCCTGGCTGTGCAGGACGGCCGCCTCTTGTGATTGAAGCCGATGCGCTCGATGTTCACTTTCACGCCGATTCGAACCAGAACGACTGGGGGTTCAAGCTGTTTGCGATCGGCACGTTTGACAACGCGACAGGTGTCGTCGACGCGTCCAGTGCGAGCGAACAATCTGTCGACGTAATATCCGTGATCTCGGTGCTCAACGTCTGTTGCTGGCTACTCGGCGTCGTATCCGAGACGCTCGTGATGCACAATAGCGACACCACGAGCAGCCACGAGCTGCGCACTCGCATGTACTCGACAGATGTCGTCGATGCGCTTGCATTCGGTTTGAACGCGCTCCCGCTACAAGTTCAGCCGCAGCTGCTGCAGGTCGCAACGAACCTCGCGCAGCGACCCGAGCACTTCCACAGTCTGTCACACGTGCAGGTCGAGCAGCTGCGTGCGCTCGTGCGCGTCAAACTGGACGCACAGTACACTATCGAGCACGAGCACGAGATCAAGTCGCACTTTCTCCAGATGCTCGTGCAAAGCGCTGTCGCGTTGGACATGGCGATCGAGAGCGACCGCTTCCGCGCTGTCGTCAGCTCGACTGGAGTGCTGCCAACGCCGCGTGCACTGACGAAAATGACGCCACACGACAGCGACAGTGACACGGTTCGCATCTCGTGGATCGACGACGAAGACAACGGCGACAATGCGTTTGCTGCCGCAATGCAGCACCAGTTCCAAGTCGTGCTACAAACCGTGACGCCGCCATTCAGCGTCGTCGTGTGGAGCAAGCGTTCGAGCGACGCGCCAGTTTGCATGGCCGTCGAGTGGATCGACAACGGCGACGTTCGTGTGCTCGACGTCGCATCGAGCGAGTTGATGCTCTTTGCGCGGCTCGCAGCACCGCTGTCGTCCGGCGACACTGTCAGCATTCAGATCGACATCGCACAGCGAATGCTCGTACTCCGACGAAATGGACTCGTCGCTGGCACGATCGACGCGTTGACGCTCGACAAGGTTGCGGTTGATTGCGATGCAAATGGCACGAGTGCAGGCGTGTTTTGCGATTTCGAGTCGCTTGCAATGGCTGTTGGCGCGCGATCATTCGATGCACACGATGTCGTGCTGGGCTGGCGCGTCGCAGTGTCGCCGTTGGCATTGCTCCCGCGATCCGTTGCGCCGAGCTGGTACAGCAAGCTCGTTGACTCGGTCGCAACGATGCTGGCGTTCCGCGACAGCCGTGCAGCCGACATTGCCGTGCGCGAGAGTGCGCACCCGCTGCGTCCTGACGTTTTGCCGCTCGACAGCGAACTCGATAACGAGATCTCGTTCCCTGGCGCTGTTGCGTTGGAAATCAAGCTCGACCGACGCACGCGACTAGCAGCAACAGACGCATTGCAGTTCCACTGGATCGACAAGCGCAACGACGCAAACACGCCAGCTCACGTCAACCTTGTCGGTGTGCATGGCGAGCGCGAACAAAAGCGTGCACCAATACTCTTTCTCTCCGAGTCTCACAAACGCAGCGACCTCGCTCGAGTCGGTGACCTTGTTGTTCGATCGCGCGACTGGGACTTTGGCGACGAAGATGGCGGTGTCGGTGGCGTCGGTATCGTCGACGACATCGTCGTGTGGAAGAACCAGACGGGTGCTGGCGTGCGTGTGACGTGGCGCGCGACTGGACACACGAACGTGTATCGATGCGGCTTTCACGGCCGGTTTGATGTGCAGCGCTGCAGCTCGCCCGGGTACCGCGACGTGCCGCTCGTGATTCCAGGTGATGCGCTCACGTTTTCGTTTCAAACAACTCGCGAGGCGCACAAAACGAATCGTGCGTTCTCCAGTACGACGGACGAGTTTACGGGTACTTTGCGTCTCGGTGCAGCGTCGTTGTATCTCCCAACAACGATAACAACGACAATGACGAACGTACCAAGCGGCAACGTACATGCTGTCGCAGACGACGCGACATTGGAGATGTGGCTGCACATTGCTGTCTCCGAGGCAGCTGAGCTCGACCGCGACGACATCAGCGTGTCTCTGATCGACTTGGTGCAACTCCTGCAGCAGTCAAAGTCCGACACATCGCTGCGCATCTGTGTCCAGTACCCGACTGGCGCCGTTTCCGTTTTGCGGTGTACAGTCGACGATGCAGGCGTCGAGCAGCGCACCTCGCCACTCGCAAACGACCTCGCTGATCCGCCGGCCGTGCGCTTCCACACGTGGCTGCACCTTGCGCTCGTGATCGCAGGCGCCAAGTTGCTGCTATACCAAAACGGCGAACTGATCTTCAGCACGCGGTGGGATCCTCGCGCGTGCGCGTTTGACACTGCTGTGCTCTGTCGCCAATCCACTCCGCAAATGGCGCTCTTGTCACCATGCGTACACGTCCATGATGTGCGCCTCTGGAGTGCAGCGCTGCGTCCCGAGCAACTTCGAAGCCATGCGAATGGACTCGGTACAGTAAGCAGCAGCAGCAGTGGATTGCAGTTGGTGTCACCGACGTTTGCAAGCATACCTCGAAGCCGCTTTGGCAGCAACGATAGTACGGACAATGGTCGTAGCCCGTCCCAGATGTTTGCATCCCCACCACCACCAGCGCCGAGCTCGCCGACGCGCTCGAGCGTGACGATCCCGAGCGGCTGGAAGCAGTGGACGACGACGAACCGTACGGGCAAAGACGTCGTGACCGTGCGACTGAGTGCGTCGGTTGAGACGCTCGCACGTGATACTGACCGAGTGGTGTACTACGAGGCGCTTGCGCTCTCAAGTGGCAAGATCTCGGTTGGTTGGATGTGGACGCACGCAGCGCCACTGAGTCGAGGCTTCGTGCTCGGCGAGAGCGACGACTCGTTTGGTATCGAGCCGCAGCAGCAACTCGCACACATGCGTGGCAGCACGAGTGAGATCGCGTCATTCCCTGCTGTCGCACGCAGCGACGTGCGAAGTCCGCGACGCAGTGAGAGTCGCAGCTCGTTCTCTAACGAACTCTGGTGCCGCGACGGCGATGTCATTGGCTGTGCGCTCGTTTGCAAGACGAGCGAGGTACAGTTCTACATCAACGGCCAGCTCGTTGCGTGCGCCGGATTGCATGATGATGCTACTGGACACGATCGACTGACTCGCGACAGCATCGATGGATCGGAGCGACTTTCGAGTGTCTCAGTCGACGACGCTGGTGACAACGCGGACGACGACGAGTCGACCGAACAAAACGCATTCGATCAGATCGTGGATGAGATGTGTTCGATCGGGTTCTCGCGCAAGTCGTCGTTTGAAGCTGTTGCGTCGTCTGGCGGACACAGCACCTCTGAAGCCGTGAGCTGGCTGCTCGAGCGCGATCTCAACGCTGTTGCCGCAAGCAGCGTCGATTTGCCGTCACGGAGGCGCTCCGTGCGGTCGCGCAGCAGCAGTATGCAGTCGACTGGGAGTGTTGCTCGAAGTGTCGGCAGCGTTGCAGTAGGTACGGGTCTATCGCCAGCTGCGACGCTCGCACCGCAAGGCGCACAGGGCGTCGTGTGGAACTTTGGGACGTGTGCGTTCAAGCACCCGCCGTCGATCGGTGCAAGTTCACAGCTGCAGTCGGTGATTGACGCAACAGGCTGCGCCGCGTCGCAGCTGCACTTCCAAGTCTTTGAACACGCCGATACGAGCTGGCAGCGCGTTGCACATCGCCACACGCTGCAAGACATGCCGCCACAGTTGCTACGCTGGTGGCCGCTGGTCGACGGCACTGGTGTAACGGTGCACGACGCCAGCGACACCAATGGCGACATCAGCGATCGTGACGGTCGAGTCGTCACCGTGGAGCCGGAAGACAGCAGCACATCGAGCCAATTGGCCATCTGGAACCACCTCCTGTCGCCACCAGCAAATGCGCTGCAACGCACGAGTGACGTGTTGACATCATTTGCAGCGGTTGACGACGCGGCAATCGCTTGTACAGATACGATCCAGTCGCCGTCGGCGGCTGCAAATGTGACACCATCGAGCTTATGGGGGTATCGGTTCTACGTCATCCCGCACTACTCGCTCGAGACGATCGGGAACGAGCGGCTCATCGAGCAAGTCGCGCGACTCGCAAACGCTCCATCGCGCACGCAACTGCGTCACGACCGACACGTCGTCAAGTACGTGAATTACGTCTCACAGGCGCGGCACATGAGCGTATCGCAGCTGCTGCGCGCAGCGTGGAGCGAGATCGCACCGAGTGCAGACGAGCTCGTGCGGTGGCCAGTGCTGGTTGAGATCGCGACTGGCGTCGTGACAGATCGTGGACGTGACGATCCAACAGCGTCGACAGCAGCAGCGGCTGCGATGATGCCGCCTGCAAGCGGACTCGAGAGCGTGAACCACGAGCGACTGGCAAAGCGCTTCAAGGTGCTGCAGGACCTGAATGCTGCCGTGCATCGCGTGCTGCCGTTTGTGAGTCTCCGGTCACCTGCTGTGTCCGCGCCAGCATCATCAACATCGTCGAGTGCATCATCAACAAGTACTATCGAGCAGCTCTGCGATCTCGTCGCTGCACAGCGCCACCTCATTTTCCACGTCGTCAAGTGCGTCGTGTGGGACGCAGCGCTCGCGCACACAGTCGAATCGAGCGTCGTGCTCGAATTGACGCTGAACCGTCCAAAAGCGATGCGCCATCACAGCACCGGACGCACGGACACGGACGCACGGTACGCGCTGTTTGCGCAGGCGTTTCGGCAGCTCAACGCGCTCGGCGGCGCGCACTACCGCCGTACGGATAACATCTACCACGTGAACTTCCTTGGTGAGAACGCACAGGACGCCGGCGGGCCGTATCGCGAGACGCTTGCGCAATACTGTGAAGAGCTGCATAGCACTCAGCTGCCACTGCTGCTCCCGACACCGAATGCGCAGCACAACGTCGGTAGCAGCCGTGACAAGTGGGTCGTGCATCCTGGCGCAGTCTCACCAACGCTGTTGCAGATGTACGAGTTTCTCGGGAAGCTCTTGGGCGTCGCTACGCGGAGCAAGTCGTACTTGTCGCTCAACATCGCTGCGCTGATCTGGAAGACGCTCGTGTGCGAACAAGTGCTCATCGAGGACCTCGCAGCCATCGACGCGATGCTCGTGAACTCGATGCACAAGATGCGCACGATCGACACGCTTGGCGTGACCGACGAAATGTTTGAAGACATTGTGCTTGAAGTGTTCACGACGCTGTCGACTGACAATCGCGTCGTGTTGCTGAAGGAGCGCGGCGACCGCATTGCTGTCACGTTTGCGAATCGATGCGAGTACGCCGATGTGGTCGAGCACTTTCGGCTGCATGAGTTTGATGCGCAAGTCGCTGCGATGCGCCGTGGCGTCGCAGCAGTCGTCCCAGTCAAGCTCTTGTCGTGCTTTAGCGGCGCAGAACTGGAGCTCATGGTGTGTGGCAGTCCCGAGGTCGACGTCGATTTGCTCCAGCGCTGCACTGAATACTCGAGCTGCAGTGCCACTGATCAGCACATTGTGTGGTTCTGGAGTGTGCTGCGAGGCTTCTCGCATCCCGAGCGCAGTGCGTTCTTGCGCTTTGTTTGGGGGCGTGCGCGGTTGCCGGCGCACGAGAGTGAATTTGCACAGCGCTTCAAGCTCCAGTCGTTCAACAAAGCGGTGCCAGCCGGGTTGTCGTCGGTCGATGCGTACTTGCCAGTTGCGCACACGTGCTTCTTTGCGATCGAGATGCCGGCGTATTCGAGCGAAGCCGTGCTGCGCGCCAAGCTGCTGTATGCGATCTACAACTGCCAAGAGATTGATGGCGACGGCGACGCAGTCATGGCGAACCAACTTGGGTGGGAGGAGTGAGTGACGATGAGACGCGTGAGAAGAAGAGACAGTGAGGAGAGTTGGTAGTTCGTTGTATTTTATGGAAACGAATTGCTGATTGTACAGAGTTCAACTATCGGATGCAGTGCTACAGTAGAGTATGTGTTATGACTACGACGCATGTGCTCGTAGACGCATTCGCTGTCGCGCATCCGATGCGTCCTGCCTGCCCACTCTTAGTACAACAGCATCTCGTGCTCCTCCTGGTGTGCAAAGTCACCAGCAGTCGTCGCGAGCACCGGCGGGTCGACTTCGTGCACGCTCGCACCGAACGTCGCGTGCGTCACGAGCAGCGCAAACTTCTCGACGCGC
>JAADXH010000282.1:0-28074 GCA_023337595.1 Globisporangium camurandrum
ATGCGATCACTGATCGGAACACGAGCGTTTTCGACAATCATGACCAATTTCAATTTGTATCTTTGACAGATTGTCGCTTTGCAAGTAAAATACATGATTGTGCAAATGACTTGATTGTCGATTCATTTTGTGAAGGTTGTTGTTGCAACCGGTAATATGAGAAGTCTAAATCTCAATGGCGACCTGAGTGTTGCTGTCAAGAAAGAGGCTTTTTCGACAGTCATGTCATTCTTGATGAATAGCTCGTTTTGACAGATTGGTGCCTCGCAAGTTAAACTCATGCGAATCGACGATTTTCGATGAAATTCATGAAAAGGGGTGCAAACTCATTATTTGTAATTCTAACTCATTCAATGTCGATGACATCAAAGTGTTTTCATCATTGGCCGCTCCTGCTTCCTTCTGTCTGTCTTCACATGTGCTTCTGCATGTTTCGTTTCTTTAATTCAGTCATGATCGTCTGGCATTGCCGAAGATAGGTTTGTGCCGTACTGTTCTGCGTCTTGGTCAACTTGATGTCCTTGGATCGCACGAGCCGCATGAGTGTCGATTGGAGCGGGTTGAGAAACCGTGGGTGTCGCCCACTCAAATCCATCGTTCCGACGTGATCGACCAGCGCCATGACGCACGTTCCGAGCGTCGACACGTCTGCATCGGTAAACTCGCGCGAGAGCGACCCAGAGACTTGGTGCACGCGGTTGACGTTGCGTTCAAAGAGCTCGTCTGTAAACGCCTTGTGCGGCAGCGCGACGTCGCTGGCGCATTGGATCAGCACGTTCCGCGCCTCCAGCAGCGTCAGTCGCTTCTTTGTGGTAGGTGGCATCGGAGCAGGCGACGCTGCTGTCTTTGCATTCCGAACGCTGTCTTTGTAGCACTCAATCTGACGTTGGCAGTCTCGGAGGGAGTGTCGCACTGCACCGTGCTGCTTCGTGCTCAATGGCAGGTCTTGCAACTCCAGGATCCTCGTCAGTGCTGCTGCAAGGCAACGCTGCTGTACTGCTTGCTTGTCGGTCAGCGTCACGTCCTTGATGTATTCGTGCAATGTCGAGACCATCGCTACCAACGTCGACATGTCCTCGTGCGTGAGCTCGCGCCGAACACTCGAGCCAAACTCATTCGACCATATCGGGTTATTGATTCGGTAAACTTGACATTTATAAATACATTGTCGAAATAATTGAATCCAGCAAAAATATAAAGTCGCCTTCAGTTCACTTGTGATCGACAGACGCCATTTTAGATCACGTACACATAAAGCACGTAGACACTATACACAAAAGACAACAATGGTATTCAGCACGACATCGCTCGCGAGCACGTGGCGCACGAAGCAGCACCCGAATGACCGCGCAGCGACGATCGTCGTGCTGTCACTTAATGACGTCTACGACATGTACCCGAACGAGCAGGGTCGCGGCGGTACGTCTTGCATCCTGCGTCCTGCGGATGCGCACGTGTGAGTTTGTGCTCTGACGGATTTACACTGCACACAACCACAGGCATCGCGGAGCTTGCGACGTTGCTCGAGCGTGAGAAAGCAGCGCTACCGGCGGACGTCACGTTGCTCGTGACGCTCAATGGCGACTTTTTGTCGGGCTCCGAAGTCGGCGAGCGCCACAAAGGGTGCGTCGTTCACAGACACCTATAGCCACCGCTTGTCGTATGCCTATCGATCCGACCAACACCCACAGTATCTGTCTCTATCATCATCGTCAGCGCTCACATGATTGAACTCATGAACCACCTCGGGATCGAGTACGTCGTGTTGGGGAACCACGAATTCGACTTTGGCGCAGACGTGTTGCAGCAGCGCATGCGCGACTCCAAGTTTACGTGGTTTGGTGCAAACGTTCGTGACGCAGCGACCGGCGATCTCTTTGCTGGCGTTGTCGAGACGCAACTCCTCGAGCTCGCCGACGGCCTCAAGCTCGGCGTCTTTGGCGTCTGTACGCAGGAGACGCCGACGCTGTCGTTCCCTGGCGAGAGCGTCACGTTCGACGACGTGTTTACAACCTCCAAGCGCTGCGTCGACGCGCTCCAAGCGCAAGGTGCAGACGTGATTCTGGCGCTGACGCACTTGAGCATTGCACAGGACAAACTGTTGGCGCGTCGCGTCGCGGGCATCGACATCATGCTCGGCGGCCACGACCACGAGCCGTTCACGTTGACAGAAGGGCGGACGTTCATCCACAAGTCGGGGCAGAACGCGTTTTGGCTTGCAAAGCTCGAATTCCACGTCAGCAAGTCGAGTCAGCACCCCGAGCGACCGCTTGCGGTCTGTCCGCAGTGGAGCATGGTTGCAAATGCGCATACGCCACCGCAGGCAGCGTGCCAAGCGATCGTCCACAAGTACATGGCGTCGATGGAGACTGAAGAGAGCGCGATTGAGAACGCACGCGTGCTTGCGACACTCGCACTGCCACTGTCGACCAAGACTGCGCTGTTGCGGTCCGGCGAAGCGAATATGGGAAACCTGGTGGCGGATGCGCTGCGGTCAGAGCTCGCGGCAGACTTTGGTCTCATCAACGGCGGGTTCATCCGTGGCGACAAGACGTACGCAGCGCGCACGAGCGTCACGGTCGGGATGCTTGGGCAGGAGATGCCATTTCCACGCCCAGCAGTCGTCGTGCGCATGCAAGTGCGCGACTTTCGCGACGCATTGTTGCAGCACTTGAGCAAGTACCCGCAACAAGCCGGTTCGCACCCGCATGTCTCCGGCGTCCGGTTCACACTTGATCGACGAACGGCCGACGACGGTGCGATGGAACCGACGATCACAGCGCTGACCGACGAACTGAACGAACCGCTCGATCTGGACGCGACGGTGCTCGTTGCAACGTCCAAGTTTGTCAGCGGCGGTGGCGACGGCTGCACTGCGTGGCTCAAGGGCGAAGTCGTGCGCGTGGCCGACAAGATCCCAGTCGTCGTTGCGGACTACATGATGAAGAAGCGACTGATCTCGTACCCCGAGCGCGAAGGACGTGTCACGATCCTCGAGTGATTCGGGTGACGATGACGATTGCAATGTCGCATTTGACGAATGCGAGCAACGAAAGAGATTGGCGGGCTGTAATACAGCCGCCTAAGTCTCGGTAGATGCGATAGATCGTTGGTCGTTCTGCTAGGGATTAGAAAGATAGAGCCGGCTAGAACAACTGTGCGAGTGACAACCACATAGCTACACATCAATGGATCATCTCGAATACTATTATACTGTACTCCAATTACAGTGTTACAGTATTGTTTAAACACATTTATGTGAATGCAATAGGGTAATTAGAATACCATAGTATATGTATAACCTCTTATTCAGCTTACTCAATCAAGCTCGTTATGTTTCCATCTCCTCACACTGCTGCGCTTACTCGTTCGCTCAATCTATGACTCGTTTCTCTCAATTTTGTAAATACTTTATGAATTGTACTTTCAAAACTCCTTTTTGCAAGACTTTCAACGGTGCGTTGCTTGCCTTACTTTCATTTTATGTTCCGGTCACAAGCATCTCAGAAAAAGGCAATCAGCAAAACTCAATGCATCGACGTCACGAGGTATTGGCAAAAAAGCTTGGGTAATGTTTTAAAGATATCCAAAGACTACAAAAAACGCGATAGAACGTTAGATACCAACGCCTATTGTGTTTTTGAATCTAAAACACACAAAACATTTCGTAGGTTGGACAAAGTTGATGATAATGGTTCACATATTTCACCAAGTGCGATCAAGCAATGATTATTAAATACATAATTTTAATATAATAGTCGCGATTACGTATCATATGTTATCACAACTACTTTCACGAAAGAGAGAAGATACGTCCGATTCTTACAACGTAATTACACTAGTGAAAGAAAATATGGCATCAAACCTCCTACGCAACCGTATCTAAAAAGTATTCGTTAGTAGGTGTATATTTTGGTGTATGGTTTGGGTACGTTTTCCTCTTTTTGCGATCATGGCGCAAACTGCGGATATCGTCGCTTATCCGTATGGCAAAATCGACCTTGTAGCAGTTATCTCGAAATATTCCCCAATTAGCGACTTTTTGTCATGACCAGCCTAAAACAGTTTAAAGCATTCGTAGTGGATAGTACAGAGTAGTAGAACCGCACATTAGTAGTCGTCGCGTTTGTTTGATGAAACGTCTGTCAACTAAAAACATGACAGATGTGGCCATCAATCAAGCTATTTACAGTCAAATGTGAGAATAAAAGAAATTGCCTTCGTCAAACTCGTCTCATCACATGCTTTCACCCACTCAAAGTGACTACCAGTATTATATGGATCTTGCGCGCTATAGATTCGAAGTGCTATTAAATTACTATCCTACAATGTTGGCAGACGTGCTACATTTGGATATTGCTATAACACGTAAGGTTCATTTTTGGTGGAGCTACTAGTGGCCGGCATGCTACCATTGCAGAGAGTTTGTAGCTACTGCTAAGTATGTTAAAGATAACGTTTCATCTTTGTTGCAGAAGTGTACCAGGCAAATAGGATATACCGAACGCTTTCATTAAACGCGTACACGTGTTGATTAGTTAAATGCGAACCGACAGGAAATTTTCTCTGTTGCTGATACTTTACGCACTTAGCGATACTTTATTTTCCTATGAATAGCACAGCATCTGTCAGATCACCGTATGTTGTACAAAACCGGCAAAATGTGAAGTAGTTTTATCGACTTCCGGCTGTTCATCGTTAATGATAGAGCTGAGCAATATAATAGCAAAGACACGGCGGAAAAGTCATGCTAGCCAAATGACGTCACGCAACAGCAAACAAGTTGCTCAGACTGCGTAAGAACAATTTTTATGAAAATATCACGACGGCAACTTGGCATGATCTGGTTTCAGCTAAACATAACTCTGAGATATGTATGATCATACATGCAAATCAAAAACAGGTTTTGTCTGCAAAACCTAAAATGCTGCATATAAGCCAATTACGACGAATAACGGTAAATACGTGCAACTTCTGCTGATTTGTTGTATGGGTTACAAATAGTTGGCTGGCAAAATCGAATTAGTATAATTACTATACAATTTTGCGAGTTCTTCAACATCAAGAGGTGTGTTAAAACCGAGTTATAACATTGTATATTGCAGCTTCTAAATACCCGTAGAATGTCAGCATACATTGCTTAGCATGGCGTAGCACACACCATAGGTGATGCTTTGTATGAATTAGTATCATGCTATCACTATACACATCTGCGTGCGGAAAATAGAGTATTCGCAGTGCAACTAAGTAATGGGATAAAGTATACGTACATTGATTGTGTAAATTTATGTGCTTACTGTATATTCTGATTTGGTATTATATATACTAAATGATACAAGATCAATGCAGTATAATTGTTCGTTTGAGAATGCGCACATATAGACAAAACGACTTTTTTTGTTAAACATACAAAACATACTCTAAAAGCGTACATACATAAGGCAAAACAAGAGCATAACAACTGCACACACGAACTATACCTTCCGTCATAATGCACGAACTATACACATATATAAGAGACACAAAATACGTACTCATGGGTATTTGTTCGTATCTTCGTCACAATAGTTAGGGTTGATTTATGGCTTGCCTGATTTGACTGGTTTGCGTAGGGTTACGTATACTGTGTCATAGATGCATAATTCGCATAGAATGAACGTTATATCGTGGTTAAAAAATACAGTAGCGTACTGTCTAGTGGGTCATTGTAGATGATATAGTATTGCGCAGCAGTACTACTGGAGTAATATCCTGACTCTAGCATTCTTTTTCAGCGTTAGGTCGCAAATGAAATACCGCAAACTTATGTATTTGTAAGTGATGCGATAGAATCTAAGTGACACTTTGTCGGATACTAATTATTGTAAGACAGTAAACGCAAAGCGACAAATACATACACGCAGGCAACGTATGTATACAGTACAAAGGCAATGTTGTACATAGAAACTAAACGTCAAAGTCAATCACTCTTTGACTATCTTGTCTTTGAGCGACCACTGATAAATTTGAATTCGCAATCGCTCTTATAATATTTGAAAGCCGCTGCCGACCCGACAGTTAAAGCTAACCCACTTCGCTACAATAATTAGCTTTGATATACGCAATTCATTACCTTTTGTGTCGCAGCCGCTATTGCCATTGCCTACGTTAGCAAAACGCAAGGCTTTTACCCGCTGGCGGGCGTTATAAGTGCACTTCGAAACAATACAAATACAGAATATGGTAATATAGCATGTAAACTAATAACCAAACAAGCATCTCTCGATTGAACGTTGTTGTATGTAATGCATAATGATGCACTTCCTTAATACAGTAGTTGTGAGGTTACATCGAGTAATTATTTAGACCATGTCAATTATTCGGACGCGTGCAATTTATACAGTTACAACGTTCCAAAAAATTCGTTTGTGTAAAAAACATTGTAAAAGTTTAGTTTTTATTGACGGTAACCTTCGTTAGGTTAGTTCAAACTAGATACAGATTAGTCAACAAACTTAAGTAAATGCGAGCGTTGAATAGGCTAGTACTCAGCACTTCAGTGTAGACCATATTTTCAAGAGTAGACGTGCTCGAAACAATACAATCAAATATATATGTAAGGTAAAAAGCATTACATACCTAAAGCAAGCTGCTACAAAAACACACGATGAGCGTATTGTGCGCTGGTAAAGCCTACATAACTATATTTCCTTTCGTAAAAAGACTAACGGTGTAAAGTAGTATTAGTGCAATGGTCTGTCTTTCAAGAAGGCGGACTGTATGTGTATTAAATATTTCGTGCATTTTGCTTTTAGACCACTTCTACATCCGCCATAGATCCATTCGATGTTTTTTGCACGTCGTGTCAAAACAATAATCACAAAGCTGCGAGTGTACAGATCGGGGAGCATGTCGAGTTTCATCTGCGGGTTGTCAAAATGTACGCTAGTTATAATAACCGTCAAATAGTCAGCATTGAAAAAATTGAGGTATTTGAAATTTTTCAGGAATGTTTTTCTTTTTACCAAGCATACTATTACATCACAAAGTATATAATGGTTTTGTATAATGCGATTGACTTAATTTGCATTTATTCGCTTATAAAAAGCATGCATTACCTAAATGAAATATAGTTGCATTATCACGTATATATAGCATGCGTTACAGTCACAGTAAGTATCCAGCAGACAATTGTGTAGAGATCGAGATTATGCATCGTGTTATTATTTAAGCATATTATAGGAGACGTCTATGCATTACGTATAAATATAAAATGTACTGTAAATTCATATGTGCCATGAAATATTATTATCAGATTAGCATAGTTACTCTGTACTACACTGAAATTTAATACAGGACAGTGTATTGAAATGCAAAGTAGTTTTTTCATTAGCAAACAAATTTCGCTTTCCGGTAAAGAAACTCACATGAGGAGGATGCTATTGTGCAGTGTCAATATTTACGATAATTGTATAGGTGCACATGATTCATTCAATATGTACTCGCCGTGTCAAAGCAAGAATCACAAAGATAATTAGCTATAGTATGTGACCAGCAGTTGAGTGAAATTGTGAAGCAGACACGTGTGTAGAGATCGAGTGGCGTCTTGAATGAATTGAGTGGAATGTCAATATATAATCAGCTTAAAGGAGACTTGTATTTATTTGAGACAACATTATACTCTAACTACTGTGAATAGAATATGCAAGAAATTACAATCTAAACCTATACAACTTTGGCGATGTACGTTATCTGCATTGAACGTACACTTTGTACATTCATATACATGAAGGCAATAGTCATTATGCTCGGGCATGGATATTGGTTTTTCAAGTGAGAAGTAAAAAAGTGGCACAAAGTGACACACGCACAAACATTCGCAGCGACCCGACCTACGTACGCACGCAAAAGAGCAAAATGCATACCGACAGAACTTCTGCATTTGTGCAGTTGAAAACGACACGTTTAGCATCGTCTGAAAACGACACGAATGCAAAAGACCACATTCATCACGATCGCTCACAATGCATACTCAGACAACCATGAGCGGCTTTGAGCGGTTAATGACAACAGGCATGGCGGTCGACTCGGGTGCCAGCGACATGAGCGCATTGCAGACTGGCCCAGCACCGATAGCGACAACGCCAGAGTCGGTGCCTGGAGCAGCACCGAAGCGCCGCAACCAGTACAAACTCGAGTTCAAGCTCGAGGTCGCAAACCAGTACGCGCCGAACGTACCTGGACAAAGCTTTGAGGCACTTGCGCGGCAGTATGGACTGCACAAGTCGAACGTCATGTCGTGGGTCGCAAAGCGAGATAGCATGGCGGAGCGCCTTGCAGCAGCGACGAGCGGCAACCAGCCGTTCCGTCTCGACGGCTGCGGTCGCAAGTCGTCGCACACTGCGCTCGAAGACGAGCTCGAGCGCTGGGTGCGCTTGCAGACTGCAAGCGGCGAGCGCGTGCGCGATAAGGACATGAAGGAGCGTGCGATGCTGATTTTTGCCGCCATGCACGCTGGTGACGCTGCGGCGCCCGACGGCGACAACACGTTCAAGGCCTCGAGCGGCTGGCTCGCGCGCTTCAAGCAGCGCAAGAACATCAATGCGACACGGCGTGCGAGTCGCGGCGGTGGTGACACCGACGACAAAACTGCGCTGCTTGCTGCAACCGAGGCGTCCGCTTGTGCAGCAACTGCAGCAGTTGGTGCACCTTTTATGGCGTCGCCGACACTGTCGCCCGTATTTACACCCGCGTTTGAACCATCGCCGGTCGCAGTAACGACACTACGAGCAGTCGTGGACGCACCACCACCAGCAGTAGCAGCACCACCATCTGTTTGTGCTGTCGTGTCGCTTCCAAGCACTACAACAACTGCATCGCCTGCGCTGATGACGCCTGCGACTCCCACGACACCTACGATCGAAACGACGACACCACCACGACGCACGTCGTTGCTCCGTGCGACGCGACCAACGGCACCATCGACTAATGCAACTGCGGCATCTCTATCGGTACCTGCATCGCTTGCGCCGTTGGTGCAGTCGCCACGCAACACAGTTACCAGCAACAAGCGCAGTGCTGTCACGGATACGTTGGCGCCAGCGTCGCCTGCATCGCCAGCGTCTTTGACGCCAAGTCCACGCGGTGCGACGTCTCCATCGGCGTCCCCAGCGCCCATTGCGCCTCCTCCACCCGTCGAGAGGAACGTTGTTCCAACGGCGTGGATGGCGTCGGTCGATCGGCAATTTAGTGCATTGGCGCATCAGATCGAGCACCTCGTGAACGGTCAGAATTTACTGATGGGGATGCTCCAGCGCCTGGCGCCACGACCGATTGCATCACCGCTGATGACGAATGGTTTACGTGGCGGCGGTGCGACGAGCGACGACGACGATGTGGACATGAACGACGCAGCGCGTGCTGCAAAGCGTCGACGAGCGTTGTAGGACGTTTGTGGTAGGGACGATAAGAGAGAGAGAGAGAGAGAGAGCAAGAGAGATAGCGAGAGAACACGTGTAATGCAAATTGTTGGACATTTCCATACAAATTGACAGTTAAACGAAGCAAAATGACAACAAAATGATTACACAATGACTACAAAATGACTACAAAATGACGACAAAATCGCCTCTTTTTCTAAATGAGAAATAGAAACAGCGCGTCGACGAGCGAACCGCCAGACGATGATTCACTTGCGCGTTTCTTGAACAGCAACTCGGTTCGCGAGTGGATTCTATTGAGTTGTTGCTGCACGAGCTCAAACGATTGGAATTGCAAATCTAACGGCCCAATCGCCATCAACAAGTCCCCCGCAGACGCGTTTTCGAGTCCAGGCGCGGACTGCGCATCGGTCACGTCCTTGATACAGACGCTGTAGCCTTTCGTCTTGGTCTTGTTAATCTCTTTCTTTTGATTTTGCTTCTTCTTCTTGTCCTCGTGGCTGCAGTCGCGCAGCTGTAACCCAATCGCACCGCCGCTGTAGATCACTTTGTAGAATTTATTGTCGCTCTTGTTGCTTTTGCTGCTAGACGACGATGGCGGCGCTGGCGCGGATACTGCGCGCACCGATCGTAGAGATGCTGGCGGAGCAACGTCGTTCGCCTGCGCGCGCGTCTCAATCCGAAAACTCTGGCGCGAAGCAAATGGCGCTGGTCGCAAGCGCGGATGCTGTTGCCGTAGTAGCACAGCCCCATCCTGTTGCTGTTGTTGCTGTTCGTGGGATGCAGCGCTGTGGTGACTCATTGCCGGTGGCGATGACTGCACACTGGCGCCAGCATCGCTGTCTTCGACAAGACGAGCGAACGTGAGTTGCGCGGGTCGCGGTACCTCGCGCAGCGTCCGGATGATGTCCTCAAAGCGCATCGCATCGAGCTGCACGCTACTACTATCATGGACAGTGCTACGGACACCTACAAGGATGTCGCCGACGTGCGGGTCGAGTTGCTGAAAGTCGGGTGAGATCTTTTGTGCGTCGATGCGTGTGATCGCAGTGTGGAGCGAACACGGATCCATCGCAAGTGAGACACCGAGTGGGTGCTGCGCCTGCCACACAAACGTGTACGTCGCCACAACGTCTGCAGCGACGACGCGCTCGGGTACGTCCTTTTGGCGCGATACAAAGCGCAGCGCGATCGGCAGCTCGCCACGCTGCAGCACTTTGATGACCTGGTGGAAGCTCTTGACGAGCTCGACTGGCGCGTTGCGCGGCTGGAGCGCGACGAGGATGTCTCCAACGGACGCCGGCGACTGCAGCACATCGGGCGACGACGTCTCGGGCACCTGGCAAATCACGGGCTGGTCTCGCTCATTCGGCGTGAACACGAGTCCGAGCACGTGCTGGCGCCAGATCACATCGTACGTGTTTTTACGCGACGACGACGACGACGACGACGGAGCGTTCTGCATCGTGTGTTGTTGATAAGAGTGTGATGTCGAAGTTGTCTGTCGTGGACGATAACGGTCGTCGTGATAAAGCGATCAATGGCGATCAATGGCGTGATTGTGCTTTTGATATGAATTACGCTGAACACTACTGAGAACTGACTCCTCCAAAGAACCGATACATTTCATACTGACGAAGTTATGGTGAATGCAAATGAAAGCGAAACAACAACGAGCTCGCTCACATACTTCCTGCTTTGCTATTGAACGCACCTACACCTACACACCTGCCTTGCAAGTGCACACACTACACGACCAACTCAATCGTAGAGCAGACTGCGCCACTGCCAGTGCACGATACTGTTGACAAAGTCCGTGATGACGCGTCGCTGCGCAAATGTGAACGTCCGGTTCGGTGGCTCTTCGCGCCGACAGATCTCAATCTGGACGCGGCCATTGTTCTTGCCCTGATGGACGTCAAGGTCAGTGCTACTGGTCGTGCTGCGCGCATCGTCACCAGAATTGTCGCGCACGCTCGCGTTGCTCACGCTCGTAAAGTTGAGCAGCGGGTCGCTGCGTTGCTCCAAGAACGTGAGGTGGATGATCAAGTCGTGCGTGTTCGGACACAGCAGCAAAAAGTGACACGCGTCTTCGCCCACAAACTGGTACTCGCGCAGCTGGTCGGCGTACACGTCGCGCAGTCGCAGCGCAAACTCTTGCCAGCACACGTCATCAACTGCCACGAGCTCTGCGAGCGTCGGGTCGAGCGCGTCGAGCGGCGTGCACACCGACAGGCGCAGGCACTCCTCGAGCTGCTGCGGCCCGACGTCGACTGTAAAGTGCGTTGCGGGCAGTGCGAGCGTCGCAGCGACAATCGCGCCTGGCCCAGTCGAGTCATCGTAGAGCAAGCGCGACCACAGCAAGTCGCGCTCGTAGTGCTGCGCTGCGACGCGGAAGAGCTCCTGGACAAAGTACTCGGCTTCGAGCAGCGCGCGGTCGACTGGCAATACGCCGTTGCCGACACCGAGTGCTGCAGTTGGCGTCGCGCTCTTGAGCAGAATGAGCTGGATGCAATGCTTCCGCCGCTTCTTGTCGTGCGCCTGAAGCCCAAACCCATCGACGAGGCTCAGCGTTGTGATGAGCAGCGAGTAGCCACTAAAGTGCTCGCGCGGTGGCCGGTACCCAAACGGCTGCGGACCCTGTCGCGTCGGGTGGCGATGGAAGAAACTGCCGGACGGCGAGTGGCACACGACGGCGTCTGGTGTCCCAAACTGCATGAGATCGAGCACTTCGTACCGTGCGCCGTGGCACGCAATGTAGCGCAGCAAGATCTTGACCAAGATCGACTCGGAGCAGTTCGAGTGCAATTGCGTCGGCGGCAGCTCGACGACTGCTGTGCGCAACACACTGTTGCGTGGCTGCTGCACGGTAGCGCGGCTCGAGCGCTGGGTGCGGTCCGACATCGTCGCAGCTGCTGCGAGCGGCGGCTCGGGGTACGCGTGCAAGAAGCACCGCACGCCTTTGACAATGTTCTGGAACGACTGTGCGTCGTGCCCGGCTGCATGGAGCGACGACATCGACAAGAACGACGACGCGCGCACGGCAGCTGGTTCGTCGTCTGCAGCGTCGACGTCCGCGTTGTTGTTCGCAGCACTCGGAGCGTCGCGCTCGCGCTCGTGCTGGTCGTTCGACCACTTGGTGAGGTACTGCTGGAAGAACCGGATCGTAAAGCCGTAGATGATTGCACGCGTGCGCAGCGCGTCGCGCAACCACGTCGAAATGCACGCGACGAGTTCTCCCGACACGACGTTTGCGTGGCTGTTGCCAGTGCCACCAAGCGGCGCTTTGACGGGCGCGAGGCGGCACTGGAAACCCATGTCGTGCTGCACGAGGTCGCGCTCGTTCACGAGCACCGCGCCGAGCTGCACGCCGTGGTGGTCGCACTTGAGCTCGAGCAGCAGCAGCGTCGCGGGCTGCTGCTGCGTTGTCGCACCAGTCACACTCGGTTGCCAACCCTTGAGTTTGCCTTGCGCTTTGCCGGGAAAGTAAAAGTACTCGGTGAACCCGTCGCTGTCAGCGCCAAACATGTTGGCGGACGACAACGACGACGACAGTGTCGACGATGCGGCGGCTCCTACTGCTGCTGACGCCGTCGGTGGCACGCCTGCCAACGCGCTATCTTGCGTGAGTGTGCGGAGACGCCGGAAGCCCAACTCGCGCAGATGCACGGCATATTCGTCGTAAAAGTCATGTGCGACGCCCATGCGCAGGTGGAAGATGTTGCGCATGATCTGCTTCTTCATGTCGCGCACGGCGTCGCCCTCCTGTGCGCACATGCCAACGACCGTGTGCTCCGTGTAGAACGTCGCAATGTTGCACTCGTTCCCCGCAAACACAAACGTCTTCTTGTACGACAGCAGGTTCACGAGGTCCATCGACGCCTGCAGCGCGCGCAATCGGCCATCCTGCATGTCGTCATCGACGTACTCGTCGTCGACTTTGACGTTCTCCCATCGCTCGACAAACGTCACGCGGAAGCGCTGGAGCAACACCTGGTGCCCGCTGCGCAGCACGCGGTTCAGAATGCTCAGCGCCACGGGCTCGTCCATCTCGTCGCCCGCGGGCATGTGCACGAGCTTGTCAAATAGGTTCATACAGATCGTGTGGGTTGTCGACCGCGCTTCGTACGTGAGCCAGCGCTTGTGGAACGCGTCGCTAAAGTGCGCGAGTGGGTTCACGCGCAGCTGGCGCGCCTGTTCGCTCGTTCGCAATGCTGGCGGTGTGGCCGCGACGCCTGCTCCGCTGCTGCTGCGCTCGCTCTTGGTGTCCGCTACGGCAACAGCACTGTGCACGGCACTGTCGTGGTACTCAAAGCGCGGTCCCCACGCAACTTCGAGCTGTTTGCGCCACGCGCTACTCACACTCGATGTAGTCCCGCCACCGCTTGGCGTGAGCGATGTCTGTCGCGTGCCAACGCTGCCACTAAAGCCACTCACAGGCGATGACGCTACTGCCGGAGGCGGAGAGACGTCCCGCCCCGAGACGCTACCAGGAGCTTTCAAACTGCTCCCACGACGCGGCTCTGAGTCTGTAGCAGTTGCACTTGGCGGTGCTGGCGGCGTTGTCGACTGCGGCTTTGCGGTCTGTGCGTTTGCGCCAGCGATAGTTTTGGCTGTCGCTGCTAATGGATCGACGGCTCCGATGCCAGTGAGCACGGGACCTTTCGTGTTTGTAAGTGGTAGATCCCACGGCGCAACGGCATCGCCTGCATTCGACGCCTTGGACGACGTGCCGGGACCGCCGAGTCGACCAGGCAGCGCGCCGCGTGCGCGAGCACGTGCTGCAAGGAGCGCGTTCGCTGCGCCAGCGCTCGGTCGCATGCGTGGATTCACGGCGATCGCAGCAGTGCCGCCATTGCCCGGTTTGAATGCACTGCCTGTCGCGCTACTGCCGCCGCCGCCGCCTGTGATACCGCGCTTCGTCGGTGACGCCACAGTTCGATCTATCTTCAAGAGCGTCGACGAGCTGCCGCGCTTGACGCCGGTCATTCCAGTTGGCGCCCCATTCGGTTCGCTGCGCAGACTCCGCGACGACGACTGGCTCGAAACGTCTCGATGGAGCTCAGGCTGCACATTGATGCTGTTGCTGTTGCCACCACCGCCGACGCTCCCACCGTGTAGACTCGCATTGCTGGGTGCACGCGGTCGATGCGCGTCACTTCGGTCGGATGCGAGCGTATGCGCTTCCCGCAAGTACTTGCCGAGCGAACTGCCTTCGATCACGCGCAACAGCGCTGCATCGAGCAGCCGCGGCAGCGTCGCGTGCCCCGTGAGGATCACCATCGCAGGCTGCCACAGCTCGACAAAGTTGACGCAAAAGTCCTTGGGCAGCACGAGCGACGACTTGCCGACTGCGCTGCCACTACCGTTCGCGTACAGATCGCGCGGGTGGACGACCGTCAACCCAAGCGGCGCTGCACGTGCGAGACCGCTTTTCTCAAACAACAGGCTCCGCACGAGCGTCTCGCGCAGCTTCGACCATGTCAAGATGCGTGCAAACTGCACGAGAATCGTATCGACGACAGCACTACTCATGTTGTAGCCAAACGCCTGCAGGCCATCGGTGCATGAAATGTCGATCACGTAGTAGAACGATCGGCTTGACGACGACGTTGATGTTGCCAACAACGACGCCGCCTCGCTCTCGATCGATCCTGTCACCGCTACCTCTGACGATGACGCGATCGACGTTGTCGAGCTTGGTGCGTGGTGATGATGCTGGTGATGGTGATGATGATTGACGTTTGGATACAACAGCAACTCGCTCTCGGAAAACTCTTTCACCAACGGCACGACGGGCATCGCTGCTGCTGTCGTCGACGACGATGACGACGACAACGGCACGTTTGCGTGCCCAAATCCACTTGCGTTCGACTCAGACCCGGTCATCGACGTCCACGTGTGCGCGAGCTTGTTCGAGACCGAGTCCATGTCCGACATGTCGGACTGCACCGAGTCCGAGTGGTACACCTGCAGGCCGCGCGCCGAGTGGTTCGAATAGTGATGGGACGCTGCTGGTGCGTGCTCTGCGTCGTGCAACGACTCGTGTGCGCTCGACTCGAGACGCGCGACGAGTCGGAAGAACTGGCCGCTGCGCTGCGCGTTGATAGTTGCACTGTTGGTTTCAGCGTTGTCATCGTCACTGTGGTCGTGCAGCGTAAACTCGTCACTCGCGGTTCGCTTCGAGTAAATCGCTGGCCGCAAGTGCGTCGGCACGCAACGCAAGAATGTCTGGAGCTGGTGCACGACGTGCGGCATGTCCCACGGCGCAATCGGTGCTGCGAGCGCCAGCTTGGTCACGGACGCGGACGACAGACGCCACGACTGTTCAAACACGGACGTCAAGTACTGCACGGCCGGTGGTAGTGCGCGCGCCGCTGACTGCTGTTGTGGCTGTTGTTGCTGGACGCGCGCGTTTGTGCTTGCAGCAAGCGCCTTGAGCGTCGCTTCGATCTGGTAGTCGAGCATCGCTTCGCGCAGATTCGACTCGAACAGCGCGGCCAGTTCGCTCGCGTTGATGCTCCCACGGATCCACAGCTGACACCGCACGACGTCATGCGTTCCGAACGGCGGTGCCGCCATCGATTTGTGTCGCTGCGCTTCGTTCGCGTCGTCAAAGTGCGCGAGCGACTTTACGACAACGACGTGCTCGTCGCTCTCTGTCGCAGCAGCAACCGTGTGGTGCTGGATGTGCTCAATGTGGAACACTGCGAGGCCTTTGCCGATGCGCGAGAGGAAACCAGGCGACAGTCGCAGCTCGGGGTTCAAGTTCAGCACAAACGACGCATGGTCGACGACTTTGGGCGCTACGATCGCTGGTGGCATCAGTAGTTGTTGCGATGCCATAAACACGGGCGACACGACGTCCGATGTCGCAGACTCGTGTACGACGAGCGCGTTCGAAGCAGCAGCGTCAACCACGAAGAACAGCGACGGATGGACAAACGCAGGGTCGTGCTGTGGTGGTGCCTGCGGTGCGGACGACGCTGCTGCGTCACTCGGCTCGAGCTTTGCGACGTGCGCGCCATGCAACGAGTGGCGACGACTCGCGCGCAAAATACCGGTCTCGGCAGTCGACGACGACGACGACGTCGAGTTTGTCGGGTTCATGTTGCGCACAAACGGCGCTGCAGACAGCGTCTGCGACAAGAACTGCAGCAGCGACGTCGCGTCGTGCAACTTGCTCGGCAGCACGAGCTCGACGATGTGGGCGGGTTTACCGCCTGGCGGACACACGAACGCCATGTCGGACGCACTGAGTTGGAACTTGGCGTTGCGTGCGAGTAGCTTCATCAGAATGAGCTGCGTCGCTTCGTCGAGCTTGCGCTCGAGCACGCGACAGAGCTCCTGCGTGACTTCTTCGCCAGCGACACAGACGCCAAAGACTTCCAGCAAAATGCCAACGACGCCTGCTGTTGCTGCAGTCATCGACAAAGTTGACGACGACGTCGACGACGATGGCGCTGCATTCACACCCGCAAGTCCGCTGCTGCCACGCGTCACGCGACGACGACTGGGGTCGAGTGCCACGTCGCTGCTCGGTGGCGGCTCGTGCTTGACGCTGATCTTCATGTAGAACACGTGGCCGCCGCGGTCGCGGTACACAAACACGTGCCGACGGTTGTGCACTTGGAACTGCTCGAGCGCCGACGTGCAGAGCATGTTGAGCGCGATCGTGGGCGACAGACGTTCGTGGAGTCGGAAGAACGCCGAGTACTGCAGGTCGCACTCAAACTGTCCGGGCCAGAAAAACTGCTCACGCGTTGCGCCAAGTCCGACCAAGTTCGAGCCCGAGTCGTGCCGATGAGGCGAGTGTGGACTCGACACCTGCGCGTGCGAAGGCGGCAGCAGCACGTCGTTGCACGATCGCGTCTCGTGGAGCTGCAGCAGCAGCAAGAACTGATTCACGCGCTTGCACGCTGCCATCACACCCAGATGCAAACGCGTAAGCACACCGAGTCGATCAAACGACTGCACGGTTGACGCTGACGACGATGATGATGCAAACCGATCCGGGTGCTGCAGCTGGAGCTTCACAGTGTCGCTCTCGACGGTGAAGAACGCCCAGTATGGGATCTCAATGTTTGTGTTGAGTAGCGTGTCGTCAATGAGCACTGCGTCCGCCGACATGGTCTTCGGCATCTTGGGGGACTCAACGACAAAGTAGACGCCGTCGAGGTACCGCACGCGCAATGCCGCGCTGCCGCGCTCGAGCTCTTTCTTGAACAGCTCGATCGGGTTTGCAAGTGCATCTTGACTCGTTGCGACAAAGTCAAGCGGGTAAGTCGCGGTCGTGAGCGAGTGCGCTGGCAGGTCCGCAAACAGACGCTGCACGAGCTGGCTGATCGCGGGTGTCAGTCGATTCGCGACGCGGAGAATGTCGAGCACCTCGACGCTGCACCACTCGCGCATGTCTTTGCGCACGCGCTGCAGCGCCTGGCGCTGGAACAGCGGCAGCGTCGAGATCACGTGCGCTCGCGACGACGAGGATGCTGTGGCTGCTGAGGTCGACGACGATCCGTATGCACTGCTGCCGTGGGTGCTGTCGTCCAACTCGAATAACATACGGTTCGGGTTCGCTGTCGACCGGCGCGCCGAGTCCACGAGCTGCTCGTTTGGCAGCGTGAGTGTGATCAGCCGCAGCGCAATCCGCGACGATGGCGCTTTGTCAAACGTCTCCGCGACGTGCACGACGCCGCTGTCTTTTGACGATGGGAATGCGACTCCGTCCGTCGCTGACTTGCGCGCGTCGGTCCTGGCGACCCAGTCTCTGTGCATGGCACCAAACGACTGCGTACTCGCGCTGCGTTGGATCACATCGCGCACAGGCGATGCATTGTCGTTGCGGCTCTTGGACGCCCGTGGCGTACTGATTTCGCGGCACTCGAATCGGAAGAAGAACGGCGCCGAGAAGATCGACGTGGCAACTGCGACTTCTTTGTTGAACTCGGCGTCCTCTTCGACGCTCGTGTGTGGCTCCAGCAGCGGCACCTCGCTTGGCGACGTCTCCACTGGCGGCGGCCGACTCTGATCTTTGAACCGCCGTCCCGCCTTGATCGTCTCGGCTCCGGACGCTCGCGGCGACGCTTTCGGCAACGGCGGTTTCGAGTGCGGTGAGAACACCTTCGGCGCGCTGCTCTCACTCGCTGTACGCGCAATCATCGCTGCAGTTGTCGTCGTCGCTAGTGCCGAATCGTCGATCGATACGCGGCCGTCGTCGTCGGGTACCGGCGTTGAACTCACTTCGTCCGAGTCGTCCATGAGCACGTGCAATTCAGACTCGATCTCACCCAGATCGTCCTCGTACGCTGCGACTTCGCTGCCGGTAAAGTAAAAGTACTTGGTGCCCGGGATCGACACGAACGCGGACGCCAAGATGCGCTCGACCGCTTTGTCGAGTTTCTCTTTCAGCACGCGGCGCTGGCTGCCGCGCATGAGTGACGGGAACCCGCGGCGAGGCGACGACGCCTGCATCATGCGGTACAGCAGCGTGATGTCCAAATCGACCGGGATCTCCATGCAGCTCGTGAGTGCTTGCAGCAAATCGCTCTGCTGGACGTCGCCGCCTTCGCGCAGTGCAATGTACACGCCACGCGAGAAATTGTGTTCGTGCGCGCGCTTGACTTTCTTCTGGAACCGCCGCGATGCGAGCGACGTCGCGCTCAGCACGGGCGGCAGCGCAGCGAGAGTTGCAGGACTTGGCGTGACCGGCGACGGGATGCCACTCGATGGCGACAGCAACGACAGGCGGCGCTCGTCTTTGCTGCCAGGCGTCACGAGTGGCTCGTCGCGTGCTTTCACTGCTGGGCTTTCAGTTGCATGCGCAAAAGGGCTCGTGACAAACAAGCGATTGAGAATCATCTGCGGCAAGTCGGCGCGCACCGAGGCGGCGTCGCGCTGTAGACTATCCACCCTGTCGGTCGACAGCCGCGTGATCGAACACTCGTAGAACGCGACCTGGAAGAACCCAGAACCAAGTGTGCCACTCTCGCGCTCAATCAGTACGTGCGAGTCGCAGCCATACTCGGTTTCGCGGCTGATCTCTTCACAGAACGCCTGGTCCTCGGACATTGACACGGCATGTAGGTTGCGAAAGTCGTCACTGCTCTGCTTGTCATCACGCGCGCCGTGGTAGTGCCCCATGCGCCAGGACTTGTACCCTTCACGAAAGCTCAACCGCCGCTCCTGGTACAGCACAATGTCATCTGCAGACACAGACATACGCAGGATCTGCGAATTCGCGCTCGGTTTGCTCGCGGGTTTGAGCGGCGGTGTTGTCGCAGTGCTCGTCGGGCTGCCGAGGAACCGCTTCGGCTCGCTCTGCAACCACGTCTGGGTCGCCGAGGCCGGCATGGACGCAGTTGCGGCACGCAGTCGGCGTCGCTCGGGTGCAGCTTTCTGTCGCAGTTGCAGCGTCTCGAGCGACGGCAAGAACGCAAGCACGACCGTGTCGTCGCCCACGAGCTTCGCAAAACACTTGCCCTTGCTCAGCGCATGCTGTGCACCATGGTCGGGGAACGTCGACGCGATCTGGTCCTTGAGCCACAGCGGCATTTGCCCGCTCATGCCGTCCTGGATGAGCCGGTCGCTGTCGTCCCACGCCGAGCGGTTTGTCGTCGACCCGGAGATCGCACCACCATTGCAGTCCGTCCACGCGACTTCACAATCGCTCAGTCCGCGCAGCGTGCGTTCGAGCATCGAGTAGAGATGTTCGTTCGCAAGCGACACTTTCGGCGGTAGCGCGAGTGATGCTTGTGCACCTCCTGCTGGCGCCAGTGCCTCCGACTCGACCGCGCGCTGCTCCACGCCGTTGTCAAGGAACATGAGAAAGTGCTCCGTGCGGCGCTTGGCGTTGCGCAGCAGCCGCACGGTGCTGAACGGTGGCAGGAGTTGCTTGAGGTTGGCGGCAAAGAGCCGGTCGCGGCTCCACGTCGCGCCGACAATATCAACTGCGTCCTTGTCGAGTTGTTGTGGCGCGCTCTGCTCCAAACTCTCGCGGTAGTGAAGGATGCAATCAAACGTGTAGAGACACGACAAAAAGTGGCGGTCGCTCTTGAAGATGAACCCGCGGATAAGCTGCAGCAGGTCGTTCTCGCCGAGGTACGTCGCAGCCGGCCAATCGACGCTCACATCTTCTTTCGCCATCGTCTGTTGCTCGTGCTCGACGGCAGTACGCGCTGCAGTCGACGTGGACGGCAGTGGCGTCTCAGGACGTGATGCTGCTGTCACTGCTGCGGTGTCGTCAAACGGTACGTCGTGCCCAACGGCGTGCCTGAGACCCCAGTGGAATCGATCCTGCTGGTCGACGTGGCTCGCAAGCTGCGTCTTCACGACGCCATGTTGCGGTTCCATCCAGATCGACGTCATCAAACACGTTTCGGACACGCGCCGCAATGCGTACTGCACGAGCGACGTCTTCGTGTTGCCATTCTCGTCCTCCATGAGGATCTCGCGGCCAAAGATGATGCTCTCGAGCTGCGGACTCTGCGTGTCTTCGTCGCTCTCCATGCGCCAATCAAGGACCCAAAAGCCGCTCTCGACGCGCGCTTCGTGGAGCCGCCGCATCGCATTCAACAGTGCCTCGGGGCTCGAGATGTGCCAGCGCCAGCTCGAGTGCCACATGTACGACCCAAACACACTGCGCAGCTGCAGTTCACTGCCACCGCAGCACGAGTTCAATGTATGCGCATTGCCCATGTCGGTCCACTCGTGGTCGTGCGCCATGCTGCCGTCGAAACCGTCGTGCAGCAGAAGTGTCTCGTGAGCGACGACCAGGCGACTGATCAGCCGCTGCGAGAGCACGACCGACTTGGTCGGCATCACACTGTGGTCTGACGGCGCCAGAGGACTCGGCGGTGTGTCGTTCACGCCTGCAATGATGTTTGCTTTGAGATCGTTCAGCGTCTGCTTGCGCGCAGCGGCGGTCGTCGAGAAGAACGCGACGTGGATCGCACACAGCGTCTTGTTCTTGATCTCGAGACGCACAAAGCACAGCGACGCTTTGCTGCCGCCGTCGATCGACGCAGGTTCGTCCTGCGGTCCGCCAATGCCGCTGGACATGTTCGCTGCTGGTCGCTGCTGCTGGCGCTTGCCACCAGCTGCTGTCGTTGCTGCCGACGGTGTCGACCCTGCTGCTTTCGCGCGCAGGAGCTGTTGCTTGTCCTTTGCCGTTGGCTGCAGGAACCGCAGAAAGAGATCTTTCGATAGGCGCTGGGACGACCACTTTTGCAAAACGGCCATGAGGCGATCGGTCACGCGCTCCATGCCAATCGGTGTCCGGTACATCGGGTTCCCGCTGCGATGGAGCTGCAGGAACCCACGCGACGACGACGCCATGTGGCTCTTGCGCACCGATCGCACGCGCTCGAGCATATCGCGATCTTCTTGGCGATAAAACACGTCGCTGCACGCCTCGCTCTTAACGACTGCGAGCAGCTCAAAGCGCTCGACGTAGAACCAGCGGTGCCAGAGCACTGGCGAGAGCTCGCCGATGATGTTGAACACCGGGTGCGCAGTCTGCTGTCGGTTGTGCGCCGCTGCAACAGCGGACACACTGCTGCCGCCCGTGCCGAACGAGTACTGGTTCGTCGCATCGACGGGTGCGATCGCTGCAGCAGTCGCAGTCATCAAGTGCAGCAACACGCGGTCGACGTCCTGTACATTCCGGATGTACTCGTGCAAAAACAGCGGCGATCCAGAATCCGCATGCATCGTACTATTGTTCGTATTGCCGCTGCCGACTTGGGCCGAGTCCTCAAACGCGCGCAGAAAGTCCGCGTACGCGAGGATGTTGACTTTCACGTACCACTCGCTCCACTTGCCGACGTACGACTGCTCTTCTGCAAAGACCTCGTGCGGCGCTTTCTTTGCAAGCGAGAAGCTCGTGTCGAGTCCAGGTGCACTCGGTCGGCGCGTCATTGTCGTCGTAGACGCTGCAGACTCGGTTGTCGCGGACACGACGTACTCGAGCCAGACGTTCTGCTTCCACTGCAGTAGAAACACAAGCAGGATCTTCGTGACGATGCGCGGTGCGCTAGGCGCAACAACAACTGCATTGTCTGCATCAGTCGATACCGCGACAGCTGCGCGCTCGTACGTCTTGATGTGGACCTTGTTGATCCGAAAGCCTTCGCGCACGCGTGCTTCAATGATGCGCTCGACGTCGGCAAAGATGCGGTACTCGTGCACCTTTTCACGCCACATGCGATACGGACGCAATGGCAGCAGCGTCCGACCGTCAAACGACGTGCAACAGAGCTCGTCGAGCTTCAGTACGGGCGCCGAGATCGCGTGGACGCTCGACGCGCGCACGAAACACGCGTGCTGGAACGACGTCATGTGCGCGACACTGTCACTGTTCTCGAATTGTGGCGTGGGATCGTAGCACGCCGCGTGGAGCGCAACGTAGTCCAAGACCGTCCCGCCCGTTGTCCCAGCAATAAACCCCAAGAGATCGACGTCCGGAACAAACCCAAACGACGCGTTCGGTGCATTGCCGTAGCCACCGCCGACGCGCAAAAAGTGGCACTGCACGTCGTGGCGCACGAGCTGCATGAGCAAGTTGTCGTACGAGTACGCGTCAAAGAGATCGACGACGCCGTCGGTCACGAGCACGAGCAGTGGCGCAGCGCTACTCGGGAGCGAGTTGAGCGCAAACACGGCGTTCTGGAGCAGCCACGCAAGACTTGCGCGCGTCGTATGCGGCAGACTTGCGTCGCTACTGTCGTCCTCGCTGTTGATGGTACTGCTGTGCGCCTGTGCGCGGCTCGCCCAGTCATCTTCAATGAGCTCGATGCGCTCCTTGATAAGTCGCAGAAGCTGTGCGGCGTTGCTCGCGGTCACGACGTAGCCCTGGACGAGCACGCTCAACGACTCGACGTGCGCGCCTTGGACGATGACCGACAAGTGGATCTCCGGGGCAAACGTCGCGTCGCCTACGCGCATGGGACACAGCAAGCCCCAGATGAAGAGCTGCGTATCGCATGCACATGACAGAGGAGGAGGAGAGGAAGAGGGTGATAAGAAAGTGAACAGACAAAAAGCAAACAGTAGACACACACACGCACGTACCTCGACGGATTCGTAGAGCATGTCGAGGAACAACCGCCCCGTTGCTGGATCGATCGATAGTGTGGATGGCGATGCGTCGAAGCACACGACGCAGCGATAGCCTTTATACACGACTGCGACGTCGGTCGCTGGGGTCAGTCGTGCGGTTGTCAGCACATCGTGACTCGCACGTCCAGGCGCGTCGGATGGCGTCCTCTCAACCTCCTCGTTTTCGCTGTCGTCACTCGATTCACTCTCGCTTGTATCGCTCTCATCTGTTTCGAGCGCGAATGCAGCGACGCTCATGCCTTCACCCAGCGTGATGCCTCGTTTGCGCCGCGTGTGCGACAGGCGCGTTGCTTTGGACGCACTTGCATCGACAAGCTCTGTCGCTGCGCTGCTGCTGTCCTGTGTATGGTCTGACTCGTTGCTGTCATCGTTGTTGTCGTCGCGCTCACCGTCAGCGGTGGTCGCTGCTGCTGCTGCTGCATCTGATGATGGGCACGGCAGCAGTGTCTGCGCGAGTTGCTGAAAGTGCCACAGCGAGAGCGTTGTGCGGTTCACGACGCTCACGTCTGTGCTCGATATCAGCACGCGTGAAAGGCGACGACGTCGGTCACTCACGTGCGCGCGCGCCATCGGAAGTGAGTGCGCCCACACACAGGTGCACTTGCTCGTCGATGTCGTTTGTAGTCTCTTTTTCAGGGACTTTTTGATTTCCGCACGCGATCAATAATGGAATGTGAAATGAAACGTGGACAGTATTGTATTTACTTTATATATGTTGGCATTGTTATTTTTGAGAAGTCTTCATCACAAAACGAAGTCTGATACGACGATCTGCTCAGGTGTGCGTCGTGTACAGAATCTCAAGCTTCTTCCCCCGATTGAGACACACACACGAGGATGGAGACGTCAGTCGTGGACGCGTCGAATGCACCTGGCATCAGTGCGCCGCGGAGTGCGTCGCCAGAATCCCGCACGCGGCTGCTCGTGCGCGACTCAGCGGCACGGAACGAAGAAGCGCAGGCTGTGCGCATGAACGTGCTCAACAGCAGCGTCGCCGAGGCGCGCGATGCACGCAACACGCGACTCATCATGTGGGTACTCACGCTCGTGAACGCGCCGCAGATCGTCGCTGCTGCGATCATCCTCGCGCTCAAGTGGCAGGACGAGACGCTGTGTTTTCGCATCCAGATCTGGGTGCTGTTCCACACTGTGCACCTCGCACTGACGCTCGCACTCGAGTGGGTGCTCTACTTGCTGAACGCAGCGAACGCAAGTAACCGGACGATTCGCTGGCGCGAGCAGTACATGTCGTACGTGAGCCAAGTGAAGTACGGGCTCGACCTCGCGGGTCTCTTTTGGTTCCTCGTCGGCAACATGTGGGTCATCAGCGACGGTGCGCGGTGCGACGACGGGTCGACGATGTACCACCTCGCGCTCTGGATGATCGTCATCTCGTACGCGAAGATCTTCCTCCCGTGCCTGCTGCTCCTGGCGCTCCTCCCCGTGATCTGCTTCTGTCTCCCGTGCGTCATTCGCCTCCTCAGTCGACTGCAAGATCCAATGCGCGGCAAAGGCGCAACGCAAGACGTACGTCCAGGCATCTCTCGATAACCAACTGCCTGTGTCTATAGGCGTCTATACTGACGTTCCAATTTTACTCTGTAGGCAATCGATCAATTGCGGACGCAAAAGTTCCAACCGTCGCAGTTTGCACCCGAGGACTCGAGCTGTTGCATCTGCTTGAACGAGTACGAGACGCACCAGGACCTGCGCGTGCTGCCGTGTGCGCATCACTTCCACAAAGACTGCGTCGACGAGTGGCTCGTTGTGAATTCGACGTGTCCGACGTGCCGCACGTCGATCTTGGACGCAAGTGGCGCTGCTGCTGCAAGTGGCGCAGGAGACGCAAGTGGCACAGGCGGTGGTGGAACATCCGCGCATGGGACAGAGCAGGACGTGCTGCGGAACGTCTAGTGCACGTTAACACAGCTCCGAGCGAGTGTGTTTGCCAGCTGCAGATGACTATTAGCAGCAGCAGCAGCGTGAATTCTATATATTGTCTTGATGGTTTGCTCTCTCTCTCTCTCTCTCTCTCTCTCGCTGTAATGTTGCATGCGATCGTCACACAGTAGGAAGCACGACGTTGAATGCTTTGTACACACGCGCAGTATCGCGCTCGAGCGTCTCATGGCACTGCGACAGCAGCGCTGGCGTTGCAAATACAAAGATCGTGTGAGGCGCGTTGAAAGGAACGAGCGACGCTATGGACGCACTGCAGACAGACAAACGCAACCAACGCACCGTCGATCGTCGTTGTGGTCTGCGCCATGAACGCGTCCACGTCGATCGACGCGACTGGTGCGAGTGGCACGACGCTCGCTACGGATGCGAATCGATACGAGGGCAGCTCGTCAGTCTCTAGTGTTTGTGGCAATGCTGTACGCCATGTCTCACCTCCAGTGCGTTGCTGTTGCGCATGTGCAGCAGTCGCTTTATCGACTTGCAGCATCGTATCAACTGCATTGGCGCTCCGGCCGAGCTGCGAGCCATCCATCCGTTCGCCCAGACGCACGACTGCAGTTAGCAACAATCACTTGCAACAAGCGTTTGCTTCATCTCGTCCAGTAGCTACCACTGCACGCGTACCTGCGACAGCGCGACTGCTTCGCCATTCAGCAACATCAAGTGTGGCAGTGCGGCGCGCACGCATTCGACGAAATCGTGCGTCGCTGCCACGGGATTGTGCTGCACGTGCAGACTCCGTAGCTGCGGAAGCTGCGCACACGCGAGCGAGCAAGCGAGCAGCGTGAGGCACTCATACGCACAGTGCTGTTGCTCCGACGCACGAGTGCGTACTTTGGTTGCAAGCGCTCGAAAGTCAATCGTTGCGATTGCATTCGACTGGGTCGAGCGACGAGAGTGAGCAACGGCGATAGGCATGAGCAAACGCATTGACTAATTGTATGACTACAGTAGTAGCATCGCTATCGCACCGCGACAGTGAGCTCTTCGACAGCTGGACAAATCGGCAACGTGTCTGCAGCCACACCGCACGAACTCAATCTGCATGAGGCAGGCAGCTCGAATCCATGATCGAACAAGTGGATGCACCAGTCGCTAGTGTACTGAGACACGCACGCACCGATCGTCGTGAGCTTGTTGCTCGAGAGGTTGAGCGAGCGCAGCGTACCGAGTGTCGGGAGACCATCCAGACTACCCAGCTGTGCGACGACGTCATAGCACACAAGTCCGTTAACGCACGATACATGGAATGAGGAGCAAAAGATAGGAGGCACCTCATTGTCCCGAAGATCGATCTCGACGACGTTGATACACTTGTCGAGGTGCGCGAGACGACCAATCACTAGCAGCATGACCAGGTGATCAGCGACTACCCGCGCAAGATGCGCGATACATTGCCAACACGAAGCGCGTAGTTAGTGCACTCACCTGCGCTCGAGAGATCAAGCAGCGTGACGCAGCTCAGGTCAAAGTGCATGCTGCGGCGCTTGATGAGCTCCTCCGAGAGCTCCATCGCATTTGTAAAGCTGCTCAAACTCAGCCGCAACGCTTCAAGATAGTATATATTTACAGCTAGCTAGAAATATATATATATATATATATATATTGCTAGAAAAAGTCACACCAGTGCAACTGTAGTCTAAAACGGCATATCGACCACGTCGACAAAATTACAGCACCAACGAAAATGAGCGCACGCACGCTGCAGCGATTCCTTGCAAAGCACGCCGATGCGCGACGCCTTCGAGCATCAGCGACGTCTGAATCGTCTCGCGACACATACGAGAACTCGATAGACTAATACGAAGACATTGGCGACAGCGAACTCGCTGAACTGGAGAAAATGGACGTTAGTGACACGACAGCGACTGTTGTTACTACCGACCTACCACCGCAGCAGCACGTCCAACAACCGCTGCATCCTTCAGCACAAGTTATTGTAGCTGTTGATAGCAATGTAGATGCTCCGCCGCACACGCAAGTAACAACGCAGCTGCAGCAGTTAGTGACACGAACAGACTGCATGTTGACTGTTGCGAGCGCGACAGCTTCGATGCTGCGTCGTGCGAGCGACAGTCGCAAGTAATGAGTGCAACCGCGCAGTCAGCGCGTTGCAAGACAATGAGTGCAACCGCGCAGTCAGCGCGTTGCAAGACAATGAGCGCGAACCGACGCGTCGTGAGATGATGCTGAGCAATGACCAGCGTTTTGGCGAGCTGACGTACGCCGTCATACAGCTCGCAGAACGACAGCGCGAACTCATGCAAATGTTGCTGCGTTGCGAAAACGTAAATACAAAGTAGTGATATATGCAGTACAAAATGAATAGGATGAATTTGTGTAGCATTTGGACGCGCAGCTGTCGATTCAGGAGTCCCATATTTTTCGTCAAACGCGCACAAACAAACCCCAAACGCGCGCTGCGATCGTGAGAGTGCGCGGCGAGCACGTGTTCTCGTGTCCGACGTGCAACCACACTGCGGATCGAGACGTCAACGCAGCAGTGAACATCTATATTAAGAACTCTCAGTCTTGAGCCTTATGCTCTGACTGTGTCGGGGAGGCCTACCTCGAG